>DWCF01005173.1:0-14781 GCA_018230265.1 Delias oraia
GCCATTTGAACAATTTCCATCGCAATTCTTACACTCCTCTCTGGAAACAATATTATTTGACCTTTTAAAATTTACATGAACTAAATTTGACATTTTAAAATTTAAATCAACTAAATCCTAAAAATAGATTTCCCCTTGAAATACATAGGCTATTACTTACTTTGTTGGCACTTCTACTTCAGCGGGTTCTTCCACGTGATAGCACGCAGTGCCGTTTCTACACAGACACACGCCATTTGAACAATTTCCATCGCATTTCTTACACTCCTCTCTAGAAACAATATAATTTGACATTTTAAAATTTATATTAACTAAATTCTAGAAATAGATTTTACCTTGAAATATATAGGCTATTACTTACTTTGTTGGCACTTCTACTTCAGCTGGTTCTTCCACGTGATAGCACGCAGTGCCGTTTCTACACAGACACACGCCATTTGAACAATTTCCATCGCATTTCTTACACTCCTCTCTGGAAACAATGTTATTTATAGTAGTATTCGTTCATTTCGTCTGGAATAGTTTAGAGTACACTTATAACAGCTTTCGTTTGAAAAAAAAATTGTAAATTTATACGCGACGCTCATGAAGTATAATTACAAATACATATAATTAAAACTTCAATATCATTACGTAATTTATATAAAATATTATCTCAAATTTGAGCAACCAATATGAAAAGACTTGAGCGTCGCGCGTTGTTACATTTACTTTTAAATTACCTACTATTAAGACGTATTATTATTAACTCAACGACTACAGACATGTTTATTTGATCTGCACTAAAGTAACTTTTTCATTTTTATGATTTATCTCTTTTGTATTTGAAACGTTTCCTTATAACATCAACAATTTTATTTCCTAGTGATAATAATTTTTAGTTCCCCTTCACTGAAAACCACCCAGCTCTTTATAAGTAGATATTAAAAAATATTATTTATATCAATATACATTAATAATATATTCAAAACTACGTAATCGGAGGTAAATATATAAAATTTAACATAGTATTATTATTAATCGTGTAAAAGGATATCCTTTAATAACTAACAAAATCGTTAATAATAAGCCGGTTCAAATATTACTTATGATAGACAGATGTATGTGTGTATTTTGTGATAACATATATTCATGTGCATAAAAAAGAAGATGTACTTTTTAAAGTCGTCTTCTTTAGGTGGATCCTCCAAGAGAGAACACGCCCTGCCATCTTTACAGAGACATATGCTGCTTGAACAGTTATCAACCTTGCAACTTTGACACGGGATGCTGGAAATATAAAATAATAAATGGGCACAAAGTTGAAACCCCGAGAAAAAAAATTATGTTCACTCATAAGTTAATCAGGTATTTCCTGGGGCCAATTGACAAAAGAAATCTATTTAAAATTATCTTTAAGTAGATATATCAAACTTTTATGACCCCGTTCTTGGGGCTAAGTTCGTTAAAAGGCAAAAAATTATTAATATTCTGCAGAATGTAAACACTGTTAAATAAAACAGATTGAGCAGAAGCTATTTTGCAAACACGGTTCTTCCCTTTAAAAAATATTTACGTTATGAGAATAAAGCAGGTGTCGATGGCATAGGAAATGTATATCTTTAGAACTACACATATTAATAAGGAAAAAATTCATTTAGACTTTTGTTCATTTATGCTATTAGTATGATGGAACTCTTTGAGTATCCTTTTAACGAAATACATCACCCGTGGGAAAGCCATGCTGAAGCATAAGACGAACTAATTTGGGCCGGCTCTTCCTAAGTGATACCACGGGCTCATACTCAGCGTGAAACGGTACTTGTACTGTAACCGTACTCTGCGAAACACAGTACCGTTTCACGGTTTACTGTGTTTCGCAGAGTGAGTGAGGATATCGAAGGCCAATAAAAATGCCGCTTCATCATCATCTATGAAGTCCACTACTGAACATAGGCCTCCCCCAAAGACCTATAACGATCTTGAGCGATCTGGGTCCAAAATACCGCTTAATTAGCGTAAGAGCAACACAACCAATGGCGCAGCTGTCGATGGGCGGAGGTATTCTCTTACCATAAAAAAGACTCATCTGCTCCGTTGTCCGCTATACTATAATAAAAACCAATACAATTTAGTTTTATTATTTGGATTAACTGTCAGTAATAGTGATTTTGTTTACAAAGCTATTAAAATATAACAAATACTCACAGCTTTATTGCACTACAATTTCCATTCAGAAGTTCATATCCTAGATCGCAAATGCATTTTTCACCTATACACTTTCCATGAACACAGGTGATGTTGCATGTAGGGTTGATGCACGCGTTATTCACAAGGATTAACGGCGGCTTACAGACGCAATTGTTTCGGGTGACACAAGTACCATTTATACAACCATCTTTGCACTTTGATCGGCAGGATTTACTGGCTCTATCAAATACATATCCCTTACAGCATCCTATTAACTGTAATTATTTATGAATATGTAAAAATATTAACAATCAATGAGAACTACGAGTCCATCTTAAGTATATAAAATTAAATCGTCAAAATGTATTTATGCGCATAATTCTTTTAACATTATGTTAGTCATAATAAGGACAAAGTTTGTGATAAAAAACACCTAAAAATATAACATTAAATATATAAAACTCGAATAATAACAATCATGCGAGTATGCAAAATGGACATAAAAACTATCACAGTTCCAAACAAAATATTTTTTCATAATATCGATAGAGTGTTTTTGACAGTAAAAACTTGACGAATTCATTTAGTTCACAACGCTTTTTAAAAATAATAATAAAAATTAACAACCTGTGATTATCTGTGACTGGCACAACGCCATTCGCATCGCGAATTGCAGCAAATAAAACTAATTCTAAACCATTGTTCGTGTTTTTGACATTAAACATGGGGGAGACAAATTTCAGCCACTGAGCAACGCGGTTCGTCTTCTGAATCTTCGTGGCAATGAAACTGGAGAACAGCGTACTCAGCAATAAGAGATCTTTAAGAGATCCCTTTGTATCAATTTCAACAGAGAGACACATAACATACCAGCAAATGCAGCTTAAATTATCTACAAACGTTTGGCGATTCATTATGATAGAACAGTAGATTACGCCGGCAATAAATCAGGAAATTTTGGATCAATGACTATTATTTGTCAATATTGCAACGCTTTAAGGTTTCTACTCGAACCGACAGGATTATGTTCTGCGATAAGAAGAGCCAAATTACTACAACTGACTACGCCACTGGAACCACTGAAATCATTATTTTCAGGGAAAGAACCATTATCGAATCATTAATGCAGAATAACCAAAATTATAACAGTGTTTCAAATAGACATCGTTTTGTGCAAATATTAATTTAAAACAGGGTTTCAATCCAACTTTAATGATATTTTTTTAATATTTTATTTAACCTACACTATTTTGAGGTTCCACATTAAAGTTTTTAAAATATTTAATTTTAAAAGGTTACAGAATCAAGGACAAATTCATCACTGGTGAATTATTGCCATCAGTTGACGGTGAATACAAACTCCTACAGATTTATGTCTAGAAAATTCTGAAGCTAAGTGTTGTCACAATCACCTCGATGTCTGTCTTTCCACAGCTGGGTGTTTTTAAGACATTTTATGCCGCCAGATAGTCACCAGATTGGACCTCTCTGTGAAACCAGCTATCTGCAGATGTATTTCTAAACTAACACGACCTCGGGACCTTCAAAAAAAGAGCGTATCCATTCCGTATTAGCTCTGGAAACGTACCCACGGCTTCTTAAAACCGCCGAGGACCGATACTGGTCGCGAAGCGCACTCCGGTGAGCTTCCGGCCGGCCGCCCAGGCGGCCAACGTCACCGCGACGGCTCAAGTCGAGGTTCGTGTCTCGCAGGAGGCGCCCTTGGGCCTGTCGCCCTTTATAAACAAATCTCTCGGCGAGCCTATGACTCGCCCCAAAAGTCCGCGCTAAGCTGTAGAGGCCTTATGCCGACAGCGGTTAGTCATTCAAAAAAATACCCACGGCTCTGCGGAGTGTGCATGGATTATTTATCCTAGATGAGCCTCCTGCGCCTCCGCCTCTCGATTTTTATTTTGAAAATTAGTTTGAAAATAGAAGTAGTAGATAAAAGAAAATGTGGGCCACGTGAAAGGACATGCGAATTTCGGCGATCATCATGTCAAGTTTTGAAATTTTTCTTTTAGTATCCTGAAAACTATCCATCGTAGAAATTCAAAAAAAATAAGACCATTTTGCAGCGGAATTCTTTCACTTGACACGCATTCAACAAAACCAGTCCACAGACGACCAAGACAGGAGTGGAAAAAACCAAAGAATGTTTATATATATACATTCTTTATATATAAATATATATATTATATAAATAAATAAATTATTAATTTATTATAATGATATAATGATATAATTTGCATCAAATTTATAATATATATTTTAGTTTTTTAATAGTTAGCTAATAAATAAAATTATTACTCACTTTTGGGGTCAACCTGAAAGAAAAAAGTGAATATTATATAATTGAATGTTAAATTTCTATGACACTTATTAATCTTATAAACAACCTCCAAACCATCGTAAAATAGATTTCGAAGGCAAAACTTTAAATTTTGCGATTAATTTAATCAATTAGGGAATATATGGTATATAATAGAACGCATTCGAGTCTGCTAATAAACCTCTTGTTTACTATTGCGCCGGCTTCACCTTCGTGATAGTCTATCTCATGAAATACTTTTCAGGCTGAACTTACTGACAAACATGAGGCTCTCCGAGTTTTAAACCGTTTATGGTACATTTAAATAGAAGGACAACAAGCAACCACTGTACGAGTATATTCATGCTGATAAGTTATCAATCGCATCCGGAGCACGATCGCCTTCACACACGACTCGACTTCAACTGCTCTACCCTTTACTACACAGGACGTTGTACGTTTTGAATAAATTATCGTCTTCGACAATTTTTCCTCTAAGCTTAGAACAAATCGCCGATAAGAGAATAGTGTTTTCTTTTGAAGTCAAAGAAAGCGCCATTTAGCTGCCGTAGCATTTTATATGCAGTATGTATGCAGCAGCAGTGACTTCATAAAATATTATTGTATCTGTTGCATAAAATCATACTACTGTGAGGTTGTTAAAATATATAATTAATTTATATTCATACCTTTTTAGTACATATTAGAGGACAACTTTTACATACTAAAACGATAGCCGTAAATATAAGAGATGATTCGTATTAGCAAAATGTTTCAATTAATCAACGAATTAATTAATAAACTTGCATCATACAAATAGCAAAAGTTTATCTACTAATAAACCATTGATGGAAATTGAATAACATTGATCTATAGCCTTAGCTTAGAACAATGACATTTTACACTTGGCTAGTTCCGGTGATGCTAAACAGTACCTATATAAGCAAAAAGTATTATGCAAATTGTATGGGAATCGTTCCAGCGACCTCATAAAATGGCACGTGCTAAACGAAAGCCTCTGCAGTGATTAAAAAGTGTGATTTGAATCTTTATACTTAAAGAATTCCATAAGGAATTGTGAGAATAAAATATTATAGGAAACGTATCTCTACTACATTCATTGTTACTTTTACTATTTTACTCTCAAGATTTTATAAAATAGGATGGTGTTTTTTTAAACTTCTTATAAAATTGGTAAATTATGGTAATAATAATTTATAATATACCATAAGAAGCATATGCGGTCGCACTAATTGGCCCGGCTAGTCCGAACGTCGTCGTGGTATCACACCACGGACTCACAGAAAACTAACATATACTATACATAATACAGCGTGAAATGGTAGTTGTGCTTCTACTGTGTTTCCCTAAGTGACTGAGAATATCGGAGGCCCTTAAAAATGCAGCTTAAGTGGCGTAAAATCCGGAAATACAACCAATGCTTGGACTGTGGCGCGGTTGTCTATGGGCGGCGGTGTTCTCTTGCCATATAGGGGACCCACTTAATTTGTTGTCCGGCTGTATGTTGTTTATATAAAAATAAATGTTAAGTTTAATCGATTGAATAGTTAACTATTTTTTATATGTATGTATTAATTAAAAAAATTGCTTTCAATTTATTTGTCAATCATAAGAATAAATAAGTTTTAAAGCGTCTTTTTTTGGTCAATGACTACGTGCTGTATGACCATACGGTCCTGAGCTTTATCGCGGGCAGTGTGGGCGAGCGGATGAGCTCGCCGGGGATTTTACACGACTAGTACAAAGACGCCTCCTGCGAGAGTCGAAACTCGGCTGGGACTATCGTGGGGTGAACAAGGCGCATGAGTGGCCGAATGGCACTCACCGAGGCGAGTGTTTATATAATATATTAACATTTTATATATTATAAGTTTGTTTATCCGTGTGGTCACTGGATCAGAATAGTATCACTCCCAGTCTTCCTAATGGGATGTCGTAAGAAGCGACTAAAGGACATTTCACTGGACGGTGGCCAGCAGCGCCCTTCCGAATACAGCAGATGTTATGCGATCACCAACCCGCCTGCCCAGCGTGGTGATTAAAGCAAAACAACCCCCCATGAATAAACGAAACATACGGCCTCTAGTCCCCGGCAGCCCCGCTAGTCACAGTTACGCTATGAACAATGACAATGTATCCTTTCCTGTCCTTGTATTAGTGACGGGAGATACCTCGCTATCGCGTAATAAATATGAATATATTGTGTTTAAACATATAATGCATACTTTTATCTTTTATTCTCAGTTGACTTAATATATTTTAAAATTTAGAGCTCTTGCAATTGTTAATTCTAATTATCTTTACTAATCTTACAAAATATGTTTTCGTGTATAATAATTATACTTTTATGACCCTGAATTAATCAGTATTAAAAATTATGAGTAATACAGTTTATCAGAAGGAAATACATCAACATTATAATAAAACCGATTCAAGGAACAAAATCCCTTTGGTCCGACATATTTTGGTCCAATAATAAGGGTCATAGTAGTTTGAATATTATTAAGTTATTACAGTAACCACATTACTGGAATATTCCAATGATGAACGTTTAGTAATGATAACATAACTCCAATATAGCTCATTAAATTATGTAAGTTCCTATCTGTGGTTTAACGATGTTTACATAATACTAGACCATGCGGTACTGCCCTAAGTTGGTATTATATTTAGTATATTGCTTTTCCTGATGCAACATTTTTAATTTTTCATTGCACTTGTTCAGAAACTCATTGCACCGAATAGTGGTCTATACCTGTATGTGAGTGCCTATGCACATCAACCACCTATACACACCACCAGTACCACGTGAAAATCACTACTAAACTTCAATTTCTTTGTTCAAAAAAAATTACTACAAATATCCTATATGGTAAGATAACACCGCCGCCCATGGACGAACTGTGCCACAGTCCGCGCATTGCTGGTGTTGCCGGCTTTTAACTCATTCACTAAGCGACACACATTAGAAGCACCGCTTTAAGTATAATTACCATTTCACGCTGAGTAATCTGTGACCCCATGCTATCACTTTGGACAAGACGGCTCAATTAGTGCGTCCGTGTATGCTTTAGCATGGCTCTCCCATGGATTCAACATTAGTTTCTATTTCACACTTCGTATTCCAATCTTAGGGATACCTGATGAGGAATTTTTGACATATGGTGTTGACGATAGTACATTTACTAAATTATTCGCTATATATACATATAATATGGATCGTGTCAAATTTAAAGAAAGATCAATCAATTTAATAAGGGATCATGTCCATTGAACATATATGACATTATATTATAATATGAAATTGCACATTTGTTTCAGTTTTAATATACGTAGTATTTATTGTTGCTGAATTGTGTCGAAAATTTGAATGACCGTGTGAGAAGTTAAAGAGATCATGAATAAATAGTTATTTGAAAGTTTTTCATGGCATTATCATTTAAACGTCACTTTGAAGAAATAACACAAGAAATGGTTGTTTTTTTGTCACACTGACATCTATCGCGGTTGCTGAAAGTCATTGAAACGTGCATAAGTAATACTGTCATATCAAACCTAACATAGTTTCTAAATGAACTTATAGGTGTCATGTAACTAAACTGGCCATCGTATTAAGGAAAATAACTGATTACGAATAAAACTGAAGCGTACCCCACTTAAGATAAATTTTTGGAAAGATAAAATTATTTTATCTTCCGAAAGAAAAATTGTTTTATATTTTTACGTTTCGCTTAAAAATTCAATTTAAGCGCCACAAGATTTACTGTTGTTTTCGAAATCAAGTTAGGGTATAGCCGTAGTTCGCTGTTTCGATTGTAGAATGAAAACTGAAGCGAAGCCCTTTTATATATGAAATCAATATAATATAAATCATACACATTGGGGTCAAATGATATCATCAGCACAGGATATACAGCATTTACATTGACACAATAGATGTGAACGATCGCACTCCATAATTATTATCAGTTCGTTAGCTTATTGTCTTAGGTCTCTGATTAATATTCGTTCCCAAAAGAAACATCAATTTTAAGAAATTGTATTCTTATAACATTCAACTTACATAGTTGTTTAAAAGGACGATTATTTAAGTAACGATTCTCTTGAAATTCGAGAAAGCAAGAGCGGCTCTTCTTTAGGAATACATATTTGTTTAGTTCTTCATTATATTTGTAAAGAATAAAATACAAATATGAAATCAAATGTCATTCATGTTTACCATGAAATGGATTTTTTAAAATTCTATTGCGGACAACGGAGCAGGAGGGTCTCCTTTATAGTAAAAGAACTCCGCCGCCCATATACAACCGCGCCACAGTCCAAGCATTAGATGTGTTGCCGCCTTTTGACGCCACTTATGCGGCATTTTTAAAGGTCTCTGATATTCTCAGTCACTCGGCGAAACACAGTACAAGTACCGTTTCACGCTGAGTATTATAATAATTGACCTAATAAATTTAGTTTTGATGTTTAATTAGAGTATAAAAAGGAAATATTATACTTACAATCGACATGTTTCTTCTAAACACTCCCCATGAGTATTACATGTACAAATTTCTGAACAGGCCTGACATAAACCGTGACTATTCTTCATAAATTCTTCATTGCACACACAAACATTGGGTGCTGAGCAATATCCGTTAATACAGTTGATACATGTTGGCACACAAGTGCCATTATTACTCCTATAGCCTTCTGGACAGTCACAAATATTTGGTGCTAAACACTTTTTACAATTACAATTAGGTAGACATTTTCCTCCAACCTCGGCATAACCATCAAAACATTTGCAAGTATTTGGCTTAACACATATACCATTACAGTCTTCGCATATTGGTTCACACTTGCCCTGCACAGAAACGTATCCATCAAGGCATTGACAAATATTTGGACCGACACATGCACCCGTGCAATTGTCACAAATAGGTTTGCAAATGTTCTCTTTTAAAGCATATCCAATGTTACAAACGCAGGTATTATTAACACAGACTCCATTAGGGCACTGACATTTGACACAAGTGAGGTTGTCATCTATAGTAAACCCTGGCTCACATGAGTAGCAATGTGTTGAGTTGAAGTTTTTATAGTTGGCTTGACACACACAAGTCTTGTTAATGCACTGAGCGTTAAAACAAGAAGGCTGACAATCTGGGATAATGCAGCTGTTCTTGTGGTCGGGATTGATAACAGCAGGTGGGTCGCAGACACAGGTGTCGGGTGCTGTGCAACGACCGCCATTGCATCCTGTGCTACAGTGTGGCTTGCAAGAATCATCACCACTGCGATATAGCCACCCGCTGCAGCACACTGTTTGCGTTTTCCATGCAGTGTATGTCTGAAAGGAAAAAAGTTAATAAATCAAGTTACATTCTTAAGTTAAGCCGTGTTACAAAATATACTATACTTTATTTTAAAGTGTCCTTTTAGTTAATCTTTATTTATAATTCAAAATATAATACAGAAAATTTACAAATAGGCCATTGGAGTAATAAATACATAAAGTTCTAGAACCTAATAGATACAGTTCGTTACCAAAAAGTCTAAACTCAATAGCAGGCAAGTATTTAGGTAAGCTTATTATATATTCTAATCGAAGAGGAACAGAATAAAACTTTAAATAGAAATATTGACTTCTTCGAACTTACTTCTAACTTAGTCCTTCTTACAACGCATTTCCTTTTGCCACACCACTTATTTATAGTCACTTGTATAGGCTTTGTTCTAGTTTTGCGTATACTGAAATTACAAAATAAAATTAACGCTATAGAAGGCAAAAAAGCTACATTTTTTTTGAGCTTTAATAAAGTTATTGTCCTCTTAGATAAGTGTCCAAACTTTGTATTATTATTTACAAAACGTGGATATACTGATAATATATATTGTATTCTATAAAAAACTGAATATATTCCATCTAAGGCCAAACATATAATGGATCTTGTGTCTTGATAATATCTCGCGAGCATACTTATATAGATCTTAAAAGGATGTTTCATTACTAGCATTATAAAAAAAATTAAAAAGTATGTCTAACACGATTACTTATTCCCTTTAGTCTTCAACAATTATGATTATTTTCAATAGACAAAATGGCTTTTATTCAGACTAATATTAGTCAATATTTTGATGTTTAAAATTTATAATCAACGGATATAATTAAATATAGTTTACAGGTGGGTCTCCTATATGGTAAGGAACACCGCTGCCCATGGACAACCGCGCCACAGTCCGCGCATTGATTGTGTTACCGACTTTTTACGCCCACTCTTCACTCAATCAGCAAAACACAGTAAAGGCGCCGTTTATAGTACAACTACTGTTTCACGCTGAGTATTCTGTGAGCCCGTGGTATCACTTCGGACGAGCCGGCCTACTTAGTGCGTCCGCATTTGCTTCTGTATAGCACTCCCACGGATGTCACAGTATTAAGACACTCGCGCGGCCACTGTCAAGCCCTTCCAGAGACCGAATAAATTATGATTTGAATATTGATTCGAACCCGATACCTCTCGCTTCATGGTAGACCTATTAAACCACTTAGCTACGAGGGTCTCAAAGTCTTTAAAATTAATTCAATGTAAACTATAGAAGTCCAAGCTGAGGCCTATGTCCAGCAGTGGACGTCTTACGGCTCAAAAAATGTTGATGATGAAACTATAATGCAGCCGTGTTTTGTGTATAAATACTTGCGATATGCGGATAAAACTTACCTGGACTTCACAAGGCACACTCCACGTGTCCCCGCTTTTAAACTATCAATACAAATTAAATCACAACTTAAAAATAAAATCACAAAATATAAAAACTTCACACCCATATTTCAATACACACTCGTATTTTGTTAGGAATTAATTGGATAATGTTTAGATTCTTATAATAAATATACTTCAATAAATTTTAAATAATTCCTTACAGCAATTTTTTTTATTTTGTTTAGCTTTTTAACAACTCTACTTTAGCAGCACTACCAAATAGCAGGAGAAACGAAAACAATGTGATCATAGGAGACAGTTGTGAATCACTGCAAGCTTAATTTCATTTCAATTTCACCCTTGCCGTTGTTGCATTAAAAGCTATTTGCGATAAGTATCTACTTAGTTAATTAACAAACGACCGGGATTCACTCGTAAGCTATAAAATTTAAAAATAGTTGTTTATAAATGAGTTTTAAGAATTAACAAATGATTTATTAATATTTTATACATATAATACCTACATAGATTTATATAGCCATTATTTGCCAAAGATGTCATTTAATTTTTTTTTGAAATTAAAAGAATATTAGCCGAACGAAAATAATAAACGTTATAGAACTGTTTTTAATAACTCATAAACTTAGCGGGGGGTCTAAATTTTTTGCTAAAATTAGACAGTCTAACAAAATTACAAAAACCCATATGTTTAATAGAATTGAGATTACGTACGACGTACAGTTTATTTATAAATCCCTAACCATGCGTTAGAGAATACCACCAATCTGAATAATAAAAATAATCTTGTGTCATCATAATTAATTACCAAATTTCAGTACTATTCAGATCATCTGTAATTTTATAATACTCAGGATACTTTTTGCTGACAATGCTTTGAATTTATTTAGATACCATTTTTTAAATATCAAATGCAGTCCACCTAGGTTTGTAATAAGCATGTTATAAGCATTTTCATTCATAATGCTAGATAGAATGGAGGTTAATTTTAAGTATTCTGAGTTAATTATACTTATACGTTCAACAAAGCTATTTATAATCAAAAGAATACTTTATTCTAACGCGGCTAGAATGGTAATGCGCAAGAATTGTAATGAAGGATGTTGCTCACATTTAATATTCCTATGTTATATATATTATTATATTTATGTAGTTAAGAAGAATTCCGTCCAGTCGTGGGATTACGAAATATACCTTGTATTTCCTCAAAATACTAAACACTACATAGTGATTATGTACAACATAAAAATCACTATGATAATGTTCTCTGTTGCCGAGAGAAACCAACAAAAAAATGTATTTGTTAAATAGGTTATTTAAAATACAGTGTCAATATTCTAAAGGCTTAATATTATATTATATTATCTTAATATTATATTTAATATTTATTAAGATTAAATAGAAAAATCTAAAAAAGCTAGCTAACAATAAAACTACCATGTGGGTAGTTTTAAAGGTTTGAGGTCCTTTGATTTTTATTGTTTTAAATTGTTAATCACCCGTGTCTCTGCACGTAATCGTAATTTGCACCCGTGGGAGAGCTACTAAATCATTTGCCGACGCATTAATTGTGCCGGCTCGTCCGTAGTGATACCACGGGCTCACAGAATACTCAGCATGAAACGGTATTTGTACTGTGTTTCGCAGAGTGGGTTAAAAGCCGGCAACACAACAAATGCGCGACTGTGGCGCGGTTGTTGGGCGGCGGTGTACTATTACCATATAGGAGACCCACTTGCTCCGTTGTCCCCTATACTATAAAAATCATCAGAATACTCTGTTAAAATACACAAAAATTACAACAAAGTTGTACAAACTAACAAACAAAGCTTTGTTATGTTAAGAGTGGTTTGAACTCGTATTATTATAATTTGTATTCGATCAATGACATATATTGTGATGAATTAGTACGGATGTGTTTTGATAACACCGCATGACTAAATTACTCTAAAGAAACTTTGACTCTTATACAGTTGTAAGTATGCACAAAATTGATGGAAGTTATTTAATCAAAAGCCCATTTTTAACGTAGTATAGAAAGGAAGTATTCTGTGTTCACAGCGATTACAGTTAGCAAGAAATATTTATAAAAAAATATTACTAGGAATGAATAGAGATAAAGTAAAATAGGGGCATTGTATTCATTATCCATATTTTATTTTAATTATCAAATAAATGCCATTATCTTTGTTCCAGTAGAATTTTATTACTTATACAGGGTAAATATAAAATTACTTATACATACATAGTATGAATATGGATTATACACGGATGAGTAGCCAGCACTGAAATCATCACTTCTTAAAATATACCTATATAACTACAATTTCAGGAAAACTAAACTGACATTTAAATTATATGGTCGTGGTATTGTTAACGTAAGTAGTTTAATTAGGAAAATAGATTTGATAGTTCAGTAAAATAATTGTTTTGCAGTGTGCGGCCGCTAGTTTGTATCTACTAATCAAATAACGTTCAATGTTAAGTAGGAAAAGATTTTTAATATGTTTTATTGTAAGTATTAAGTTACCATTACTAATACCAATTTAATTTACATTCTTGTAATATATATGAATTTATATTCAAATTCAAAAAGATATGTGATTTTAATATTGCATATTTATCTTAAAAAACTAATGTATGAGAACAACTAAGCATATTTTAAAACAATTTATTTTTAATTATATTTTTACAAGGTATATGCATCTGTGCAAGAAAACGAAGCAGACTCAAGATGCAACGAGTTCACAGTGGAGGTTAGGGATACGAACCAATTCAAATCAATGTAATTATTACAAATTATATCATTAAGCTAGCGAAGACACCAAGATATGTAATCTTAAATAAAAATATGCAATCTTGCGTCTTCGCAAGTTAGATGCTGAATTGATCTATGACTTTAAGAGGCTGTACTAAAGATCTGATAGATCTTTAGTACATTTATTAAGAAAAAAAGTATATTTATAGAAACTTCGTCTGAGCTCATCTGAAATTCTCGCCGTTCCGTTGTGAATGATTCAATAATATCGCTTTATATTCATAATTCATTATACAATAAAACGAAGGTTTCATTAATTTTATGATATCTCTAGGTATCCATAATAATTACTTGTAAAAGTAACGAAGTATTTTGAAGTGTATTTCATTTATAAATTAGCTAATCTTATTAAAGACCTGAATTATTTTTCAGGAACAGTTCAATATTTTCTTATATAAAAGCAACGACCGAAGAGTTGCAATCATGTGACCACCTACATGTTTACTTGGAATTAGACGAACCAATATATGGCTTGGATAATGCCAAAGTTAATTTCACCCTTTCACTGGATAATAGTGGAAACCAGGTTCAACCACTATTACAGCAAGTACCAATAATCGTAGGAATTTTATGCATCTTACTAATTCTGATAATAGCTGCATATTTCGGATACAAATTTCTGATGGATAGACAGAAATCTGGAGTTTATCGTAAGTACCTCATTAAAATTTTTCTGAATACTTAATAGTAAAAATATTTATTTGTCATTCTTATTTGTTTATAACTTAAACATTAGAACCATTTGTGTTGTAGCA
>DWCF01005174.1:0-14781 GCA_018230265.1 Delias oraia
TTAAAAAACGGGAAAGGACTGGTTTTGGTGTTGCCCAAATTCAGTCTTCAATCAGACCATGACTGGCTAAGTATTTAGGCAACACTAACTGGTTTATGTCAACGGTGAGACTGAGGCTGACTTTTGCCTCGTGATGGTCCAAGCCTAGCAGAAGACATCCTTAATCTACTCGCGTAAAACAGCATCTTTTCGGTCCGCCTTGATTTGTATAGGCCCCTATGGCCAACAGCAAGAAATTGTATCAAAAAAGTAGTAATATATTACAGTTTATTTATTATAAGCTAAGTTAAACTTTGCACTCTTGGTTATGTATAATAATAACTGCCAGTTACTTAAAAAATCACTTGCCTGAAAGTAATATCGCGTAAAGATCTGATGTTGGCAAATTTTGTTTTTCAATCGTACGCAAACATTATCACTACTTAACCGACTGGATATTTATGTTTCTTTAAAATATGATTTAATGTTTGAAAAAAATAAAACGAATATTTTATTCATCTTGATATTTAAATATTCAATTTAAGCGATAAACTAGGTTTTTTCTCGATTTAGCTTCCGCGATCAGTTGATAATACAAAAAAACGTATTTTCTTTAGAACGGAAGATTTTTTAATTAAATAAAATTGATATGTCAAGCGAAATACAAATATTCGTTCAAAAAGGTTTTGCTTCACAATTGCAAAGAAATATAGAATGACTTCGCGTTTACGTACTGCCTATATGAAACTGTCATTATTGATCCACGCCATCCCGAGAAATGCTGGAAGTGTTTACAAAGTGTGTGTGTTATCGGTCAGTTTACTCTAACAATAAGATGCGCTTGCGCCGGTGTCACGAAACACAAACACCGATTGGAAATTGAGGCGAATGATTTTTTTTATCCCATAACGAAACCTGTATGACAAAATAAAAAAACCATAGAACACATATTCGATTTCTTGAAGGTCTTGAGATAAATGCCACATATTACTGTTCATTTTCGTAGACTTTCTACTGAAGAAATGGTATGTGTAGGTATTTATAGTATGTAGCGAATGGTACCTACTCCATGAAAGCCTTTATTCGCCACAAAATTCCGGGTAAATTTTTTTTGTAAGATCCGTGACCAAAAATAACATGAAATAACTTATATTATTATTTTATTCTTGTCATAAAGAAAGGTCATCATATTTTAATTTATTTGATAAGATGGTAAAAAAGTTATTACAATTAATATTTATATCACAAACATTGTTCAGACTAACTATGCTGCTACAAAGATAAAATATATAAAAAAATATTATTTTTAGTACAGAGATTCTGGACGACTTACGTAGGTTACAATTATATTTAACAGCGTATCTAAAAAACCGGCAACACACTCGCGGCCCAGCAAGTGTTAGGAGTGTTCATGGAGAGAAGACCGCTAAAAGACCGTCCTGATCGTATGCCATCGTTTCTATAAAAAAATTGTAAACTTTGAACAGTAACCCGATAGTTAAATAGATTATTTGTGCTTTTATCATTGCGGGTCATGGATTACATTCCCACGCATGCAGCCTAAGTATATTGACGTATTTGTTAAAAGTAGAATTTGATACTATGTCAATAATGAGGTCGATTTTAACTTGCTACTACCAGAACTACCTTTACGTAACATAAAAAAGAGTAACAGATATCCATCCATACTTTCGCGTTTGTAATATTAGTAATTTATAGAATAATTTAGAGCTGACTGGGTCAGTTTGCGGTGTTTCGGTCCTTGATGTTATCTTAAATTAATTCAACAAGGTTTAATTGCGATATATTTTATGCGAGACGTATTGTAGTGGGCACTCTTAGTAGCTGCCGGACCGGCTATAAATCTTGTCAGAGATTACACTTCCTTTATAACAATTTCAGCGATCATTATTGGATTTATTTGCGCAAATCGAATTATAATTAAATCAGATACAATAAA
Organism: Delias oraia; assembly: GCA_018230265.1. Classification (NCBI taxonomy): domain Eukaryota; kingdom Metazoa; phylum Arthropoda; class Insecta; order Lepidoptera; family Pieridae; genus Delias; species Delias oraia. Next base: position 1,940 of record DWCF01005174.1, read on the forward strand.
TATATATAAATAAAGCTTAAAATTCTAAAATGAATATATTATCAAACATTTTCTTTCATAATTTAGTGAAATGTATCTAAGTCTTTTTTTTTAATTTTACATATGTATGTATGTCCATCAGTTTTCATATCCAACATATAAAATTAATAAACGATTTACAACATTTATATTTTAAATTTATAGTAAATGCATCTGATATTCTTATTATTTTGACGTTTCTTTATTATTATAAACATAATATTACAATATATTTTTATAATTTATTTTGAATAATATTACATTATTACATAATATTTGAATTACATTGATTAGATGGTTCGAAAGTTAAAAGATTCAATTTTGTTACAAACATTGTTCAGAGACTATCACAGCCAAAAATATCATAAATTATTATATTTAGCAGAGTAATTCTAATATTACGCTTAAAGAGCTTTAAGAGCTGGCAACGCACCTACGACCCTGTAATGGCTTTGGTCCATGGGCGAAAGAGCGCTTATCCTAAGTGAGCCTTCTGCTCGTTTGCCACCGCTTACATTTAAAAAGCGCTTAAGGAACTTCTATATATCTTCTATGGTTGAGTACTAACATATCGCTTCAGTTTTGAAAGGTTAAGAATTCTGTTTGATTGTTATAAGCCAGTAACGGTAATACTATCAAGAACGCATTAGCGGTCGTCATCAATCACTGGCTAGGGACGGCGAGTAAAAGAAAATAGAGCTTTTGTTATGAACACTGCTCATAGGCTAGACGGCCCTGGCGTTTTCATTATGCAAACAGTAACTGTATATACTAAACTTTTATCATCAACAATGGCTGTCTTAAATGTTCTGTCACTGTCACACTAAGGTACATTTGTTGTTGCAAGCGCGAGATGGAACACTAAGTTATGATTTTAGTAACTAAATTTATAAATATGGATAAATAAGATATTTAGAGCCTTGTTGCTAAGTGATTTTATTAGTCTACCAAGAAGCGAGAGGTATCGGCTTTGAATCCCGGTCTGGATAATTATAAAACATTCTATCTCTGTAAGGGCTTGCAGTCGTTGCCGTGTGAGAACCATGTTGAACCATATGCTGGCGCACTAATTGAGCCAGCTCGTCTGAAGTGATACCACGACTCACAGAATACTTAACGTAGTAACGGTAGTTTTACTTTAAACGATGCTTCTACTGTATTTCGCTGATTGAGTGAGGATATTGCAGGCCCTTAAAAGTGCTGCTTAAGTGGAGTAAAAAGCCGGCAACACAACCAATCCGCGGACTGTGGCGCGGTTGTCCATGGGCGGCGTTGTTCTCCAACCATATAGAAAACCTGCCTGCTCCGGTGTCTATACCATAAAAAGATAGAAATGGTAATTTTTGTAAAGGTTTCCGCCCTGAACTTTGTCAGCTAGATTTTGCCTTTTAATTAGACTATATTTTTTGCCGCCGATGCGTTGCCTGTCATTACAGGCCTTCTGAGACACACGAACCAAATATAACCAACACAAAATGTCTTTAAAAAGTTTATATTTTTTGAATCTATTAATTTATAGGCTATTTAACAAATCATACATAAAATTTAAACATTGTCATCATCATGTCAGCCTATAAAGGCCACTGCTAGACATAGGCTTCCTCCGAAGAAGCCCACCTATTACGATCTTGAGCGATCTGGATCCAGAGAATTCAAACAAATTTAACCTTTCAAAAGTCACACAAACACTTGTGTCGCGTTGATTGCAAGCGTTCCAAAAATTGTATTCGACATTATTCCGACCACACATGTTGCAGACGGTTTGCCCCACTTGGTAATTATTTCATAATCTTATTGCACTTGTAGCCTTTGCCATGGCATATGCAAATTAAGGCTTTATTTCTTGAATTTAAGTCCCATTTTATTATAGCTAAGTTTATTTGCATATGTTACTTAAAATAGAAATCTATCCAATTTAAATGATTTTGCATTAGATATACGTTATCACATATTGTTCATTCATGTCATGCTGATTCGATCTATATGCTCATTGATTCGATTCCTGGATTAATAAAACTTCTCTAAGATACCGTCATGACATTTACACGATCTTCAAATTAAAGTTACAGCTTCAATGCAATATAAAATGAGTATATATGGATTTTTCTACGTAATCTTGGGACAAAATTGGGAAATAATATCACAATACATAATATCACTTTGTTCTTTTAATGGAAGAGGTTTTAACAAAACCAAAGGCTATAATATAGCTTTCAAACCTCATTTATCGTTCACTCTGTCTCTACTCCGGATAATTCCTATTTCACACTGTATTACCATAATGTTGCTTTAATTATATATTATTAAACTTTACAGTGTCAGCTCCGAGATTTGTGTTAGAAATTGGACGCATATATTATAGTCAAAAACTTTTTATACCTTATTTGATGAAGCTGTAATATTTACTAAGTACGAATTATTATTTTTTTTATTGCGGGCCACGGAGCAAGTGGGGTCTCCTATACGGCAAGAGAACACCGTTGTCCATGAACAACCGCGCTATAATCCGCGCATTGGATGTGTTGCCGGTTGTTTACTTAAGCGGCACTTTTAATGGCCTCAGATATCCGCACTCACTCTGCGAATCACAGTACAGGTACCGTTTCACGCTGAGTATTTTGTAAGCTCGTGGTTTCACTTTTAGTGCGTCAGCAAACCAGTCGTGTCGGCTTTTGAAATCATCAAAGACCACCAATCGTGTAAATGCCGTAACAAGATCGAAGTGCGGTTTTCTGCAAGCGTGTGCTCGATTTTAGTTTGACCCTGAATAGCACTTAAAAAAGACTATTACCCAAACTCCGGTAGATTCATTATAAAATTAAATTGTTAAATTATCTCATAATAAGCTTAACTGTCTATAATCTGTACTTTCACGCTCCGAACAGGTTCCGTTCTTTACCGTCCGTCAGATATCCAACTTATTTCCAAATATTTAAGTGTTAGTTTAATTGTAGTGTAATGGTTACGCCGGAATCGGCTTTTGTGGCTTAATCGAAATATTTCCCACTGATTTGTTAATGATAAGACATTATCGGAATGTTTTATAACATTCTATATTGAGAAGTAACTGTACCTATATGGTGAAAAAATGATAATTTACTGGTAGGTAAATAAAATTACCCATATATCAATTATCACCGCCTGCCATGGACAACTTTCCCATTGGTTGTGTTGCCGGATTTTACGCCACTTTAGCGGCATTTTTAAGGTCCTCCGATATCCTCATTCGCTCAGCGAAACAGTAGAAGTACCGTTTCACGCTGAGTATTCTGTGCTATCACTTCGGACGACGGCCCAAATAGAGCGTCAGCATATGCTTCAGCATAGCTCACAACAGTTGGAGAGCCATGAAGCCACTAGTGGAACGACAAACATCGAGGTGATACAGGTTAATTTATATTCTCCTCGATTTTCAATGATGTTCGTCTGTAGGTGTTAACAATGGCTAGTTTTAAAACAAAATTTAATGACAATCAGGAAGCTCGCCTAGGATAAGCAATCCTTCGCCCATGGACAATTCCTTATATACAACAAATAAGACCGTAAATCGATTTAACAGCCACACCTAAATAAAGCTACTTCCTATGAGAGGCCGCCGTAGGCTATACGATTAAATTGAACCGGCAATATTGCCTATATCTGTATGGAAATGACCTTATATCCATTAGGTCCCGATCACAATAACCACTTCACGATTTCTATAATGTAATAATGACGATTGGTATACAGTTAGCCATTGTTCTACGTTCGGATTGCCAGTTCTGATCCCTCTCAATATTTAGTACATTTATGATGCACGGACATATATCTGTAGACATTAATTAGGTTTTTTATATAATCACTTAGCCTCGTTGCTAAGTGGTTTAATGAGTCTATCATGAAGTGAGAGGTATCGGGATTAAATCCCGGTCCGGGAAATTATAATTTAATTTATAATTTATTCGGTCTCTGGAATGGTGCGTGTGGCCGGGAGTGTCTTAATTCTATCACATCCCTGGGAGAGCCATGCTGAAGCATTAACTAACGCACTCATTGCGCCGGCTTGTCTAAAGATACCACGGTTTCACAGAATACTCAGCGTGTAATGGTATTTGTATTGTGTTTTTCAGAGTGAGTGAGGATATCAGAGGTCCTTAAAAATGCCGTTTAAACGGTGTAAATTGCCGGCAACACAACCTAAGTGCAGACTGTGGCGTGGTTGTTCATGGGCGGCGGTGTTCTCTTACCATATAAGAGACACACCTGCTCCGTTGTCAGCTATAAAATAAAAGACTAAATGTATTTTTTTTAAATTTGCAATAATATACTACTGGTTTTTTTTTTGATATATATTATTTTAATTATATTTTTTAAATAAATATATTATTGTAAATAGTGTCTTATCCAAGAACAACCTTATCAGGCCTGACATTATTCAACTGATACAAAATTAATACAATATAATTATATACAATTATAAAAAATAAATTTTTGACGTAAATCTATTCTAAAATACAATTATAATTTATGCCTTTGATCTTAGCAAGAGTAATTCTGTTGGTAAGGTGTAAGTAAGAAAGAAATCCATTATTTCGAAACAGAAAGGGAGATACTTAGATATAATTCAACCATTGCGTGACTAATCATAGAGAAAGCTCATTTTTGATTTACATACACGCCATCTATTATTATTTTTTCGAAATTGATAAAATATTTATGAGGGTACTTTAAAATTCTATTTAGTTTACTGTGTCAATCGATTTCGAAACTATTCATACACTTGAGTTAGGATATGCTGAAAAGTGAAATCTAAATTGTATACGTGATTGAATTTTGAGATCCATTCAGCTATTATAAAACGAAGGGTGCGTACAAGTATTACATAACGCCATTTGGAGGAAAGAGAGCCTTGTAGTACGTTAAGATGCGTTCCAATAATGTTTATGAAATATCGTTTCTTTTTTTTAATTATTTAATTATGTTTATTAATTTTCAAATAATTCATTAATAAAATAGATGTTTCGTACTAAAACAGATAGTTTTGTACAATTTAAAAATGTTAAAATTGTCAAATGAGAGCCATTTGGCCGAAGACTAGTCACAGCACGCGATCTGACTCACAGCTTCTCAGAAACCGGATATAACCGAATGCTCTTTTTTATAATCCGTCTCAGCACAAATATTTGGCGTCTGGTGGCTTTGGGGATATTTTTGAGCACCTACACAATCGCCGCTAAAGGTATTCCTAAGACCTTTTTAGTTTTCAGACTAATTTAAAGTACTTCGATGATTTGCCAGTTCTCAAGTTTTACGTATTTTTGATAATTTTGTAAACTCTCTAAACGTTAGGTTACTATTTGTTTGTTTTAAATAATCTTTATTAGGATAATATAATAATTAAACATTAATAATATAATTATTAAATCCTATGGTTTAATAAACATGACTTTTTTATAGTATAGCGGACAACGGAGCAATACGGTAAGAGAACACCGCCGCTCATGGACAACCGCGCCACAGTCCGCACATAGGTTGTGTTGCCGACTCTTTACGCCACTTAAACGACATTTTTAAGGGCTTCGATATCCTCATTCACTCAGCGAAACACAGTACAAGTACCGTTTCACACTGTGTATAAAAATGATTATAAAATTTTACCCTTTCACGTCGAGCATTCTCTGAGCCCGTGATATCACTTCGGACGAGCCCTCCCAATTAGTTTATGGTATACAGTTAAAACCATTAAGCTACGAGGCTCGCAAAAATCTCCATATAAAACCCTGATAACTGTCAGATACACTGTCTAGTCTTTCCATGTTTTTCTGATATGTCAGCGGTCATTGGCCAGTTCTATATCGACAATAGTAGTTTTTCAATAGAAAAATGCGTCTACGTCGCACGCCGAACACCTGCGCTTGCACCCGGCTTAATCACGGCGGGAAGGGCGCCCGCGCAGGTAAACGGGACCCTTAGGACCCTTCAAGTCTCAACGCTTTCAAATGTTTTGAAGGACGGTTGTAAAACTAGGACTGTTACCGAATACAAAAAAAAAAGAATAACGTCGCCTCGGTTGTGTCTACGAATATATTTTATTCTATAGCGGACAACGGAGCAGGTGTGTCACCTATATGGTAAGAGAACACCGCCGCCCATGGACAAGCGCGCCACAATCCGACCACTGGTTGTGTTGCTGACTTTTTAAGCCTCTCAAGCTACATTTTTAGGTGCTTCCAATATCCTCACTCGCTCACACAGAAGAAGTACCGTTTCAAGAACAACTACCATTTCACGTTGAGTATTCTGTGAGCTCATGGTATCACTTCAGTCGAGCTGGCCGCATTAATGATTTAACAATAGTGATAGTAATAATATTTTGATTTACATTAAAACAAGATAAACATTCTTGTATATTAGCTGTATCATCGAGTAAAATTTGAATAATATTTCCATTGTATATGAAAATATGTAATTTTATATAATCAGATATTTTTTTACTTTGTAAAGCCTATATACATACATACCTACAAGCCTATATTATTAGGGACTTATTATATGTATTACCTAATACTTGAAGCATTACTGGTACCCTTTTAAAAAAATGCGTGAACATCAAAAATCATGCCAAAGTAGTATTAAGCCGTCTCGTTCGAACTGATACCATAGGCTCACAGAATATCAGATATAGGAATTTCAATATCGGACGTTAAAAAACCGCAAAAAGCAAACGCGAATATTGGCGCAAATGTCTATGATCTCTTACCATGTAGGAGCCGTCTGTTTCGTTGCCCGTTATAAAAGAGGTTTCATTAGAACGTCGGAGGCTTGCTTTGAATCGCCTAATCCCAAGAGAACCTTCTTGAATTGAGCAACGTAAGACAAGTGACGAGAAAAACAGATAGATTACGCACCAATGCTAATGATACATTCGCTTTAGATGTTTAACATCTGGTGTGCGAGCGAATTGCTACCGTCACATCACGGAGTAGCGGTAATTAATGTAAGCCTGTAAATGTACCGACAATTTGAATGGAAGCAGAATCGGAGTACAAAAATTTAATTAATTGTGTCTTAAAAATAGGAAGGTAAAATAAAAATTTACTCGATCTCTGGAAGGGCTTGACAGTGGCCGGGCGAGTGTCTTGATACTTTATAGTGTCACCCGTGGGAGTCTTGCTGAAGCATATGCTGACAAACTAAATGGGCTGGCTGATCCGAAGTGCTACCACGATTTCACAGAATACTCAACGTGTAACGGTACTTGTACTGTGTTTCACAGAGTGAGTGAGGATATCGGAATCCTTTAAAAAATGCTGCTTAAGCGGCGTAAAGAACCGACAAAACAACCAATGCGCGGACATTAGCGCGGTTGTTCATGGGCGGCGGTTTTATCTTTCCATATAGGGTTTACCTGCTCCATTGTCAGCTATAGAATAAAACAAAGCATCACTTTTATTTTTTATTATTTTAATAGATGTTACTTTACTCTTATTCATAATAACATCTTAAACATTCCGTCGCGTAAGTTTGTAGTAACCTGAACATTATTAGAAAATATGTTTACCTTTAAATGATTTAATACTTCAATGCTTGCACCAATAAATGGCAACTTACAATGAGTTAACACCCAAAAAAGTGTCCTCACTCAAAGTTTATTGAATATTAAGAGCAGGTAAGGAGTGACAAGTGCTCCAATCAATGAAAGGATGTCCTTCCGCTATTTCTCTGTGGGGTTTTAAAAACACGTGGGTAGAACGAACTGGAAGCGATTCAATTGCATTTCGAGAGCCTCGTAGCTAAGTGTATATGAAGTGAGAGGTTTCGGGCTCGAACCCTGTCCGGACAAATATAATTTATAATTTATTCGGTGTCTGGACGGGCTTGACAGTGGCGTGTATTGATATGCTGACGTATTAATTGGGCAGACTCGTACGAAGTGATACCACGGGCTCACAGAATACTCAACGTTAAATGGTAGTTGTACTTGAAACGGTGCTTCTACTGTGTTTCGCTGAATGAGTGAGGATATCGGAGGTCCTTAAATAACGCCGCTTAAGTGGCGTAAAAAGTAACACAACCAATACGCCCACCTGCTCCATTGTCCGCTATAGAATATAAAAAATTGTATAAATCTGAGAAACTATTTCATATTGTAATAGTTTAAATTGTTTTATGAGTTTTCTTCGTATTTGCAACCATGGAATACAGCGCATGAGAAGTTTCAACTAGCCACATCTAATGGCTGATCTACTTTTGACTCAATGAAACCATTAATTTCATGTCTTTGCTGTTATTGACATGACAAAGATAGCCATTCTCCCACGGTCCACTTCCGTATGACTTGTCCAGACCTGAACTCACTATCGCATCCGCCGGACACCGCAACTACTGATACATGCAGTATCAGTTTATCCACCACACATGTTCAAACTAGAAATTAACCAAAATACGTTGTAAAGTAGGTTAATGTGTCTCATAGTTGAATAGTCTCATTTCGCCCGTGGGAGAGCCATGCTGAAGCATATGCTGATGCACTAATTAGCTCGGTCGTCCGTAGTGATACCACGGGCTCACAGAATACTCAGCATGAAACGGTACTTGTACTGTGTTTCGCAGAGTGAGTGAGGATATCGGTGGCCCTTATAAATGCCGCTTAAGTGGCGCAATAATCCGCCAACAATACGCGGATTATGGCGCGGTTGACCATGGGCGACGGTGTATTCTTACCATATAGGAGACCCACCTGTTCCGTTGTCCGCTATACTATATAAAAAAGCTACATGTGTAGGTATATGTGGGTACCGGGTTCGATGCCGCTCTGAATAGAATTTCGGCTCATCTAAAGTGATACCACGCGCTCACAGAATGCTCATCGTGTAACCGTACTTTTACTGGGTTTCGCTGAGTGAGTAAGGATACACAGGTTTGAAAATATACCGCTTAAGCGGCGAAATCCGGCAATACAACCAAAGCGCGAGATGTTTCGTGGTTGTCCATGGGCGGCGGTGTTATTTTATATAGTAGACCCAGCTGCTTCTTTCTCCGCTATAACATAAAACAATTATTAATTGTAGTAGGTCTTTGGAAGTGCTTGACAGTGGCCAGGCGACACTGACTTACCAGTGTAAGATCCATACTGACGTACTAATTGAGCCAGCTTTTCGGCGTAAAAAGCTGGCAACGCAACCGACGAATTGAATGCAGCGCTGTTGTTACCCACCTGCCCTATAATCTTATAAATAATGAAAAAATAAGCTCCCACAAATAATAGATAAGGTACTACACACATTTACCTAGTCACATGTTAAAGCGCGGTTGTCCATGGGCGGCGGTGATTTCTTATCACGAAGGACACCCGCCTGCTCCGTTGCATATTATACCATAAAAATGTCTGTCTTACCGTCTATTCTCTACGGCGTCTGCGTAAAGCTAACAAGATTAATTCTGCCTACATTGTAGTTATAAATATATCAGAAATAACATCAGTTCATAATTATAATTAACATCGTTTCCTTAAAATACCTTCAAATAGTAAATTAACACGTTTTATATTCAGTCCCAATAGGTCACATAGTTGGTAATATAATTGGAAAATCTTTAAACTCTGAATTAATAAGGAACCAAAACAAGTTTTGCTTTTAGGCAAATTATTTCATTATACGCTTTCTATTCTGTGCTGTTCACATACACTTAGAGACTTGAAACCCTTCTTTATTTATCAAAATCGGGGGGCAGATGACCAAAATTAGTGTTATCCAAATTGGTCTTGCATTTGTCCAAGACCAAGACCGCGTAGTTTTAGCAAAATCAAGACTGATCGTGTAAGACTTGAGAAAGAACAAGACTAAGCCTGCAAGACTCTTGCGCCTTGCATCTCGGAATGAGCGCCGTTTCACGGAGTACGTAGGTATAACAGTTCGGGGTACTTACGAGCGGGGTATGTACGCTTAGGTACTCTATGAGACGCAACAACATGTATTAAAGAATATGAAAAACTGCACCTATGCGCATTACGACCAATACCATAAACAGACTTATCGACTGAAATTCCATTTAAAGTTACAAGTTTCTATTCTAAAATATTTTTCAAAGATCTGCAGTAAACTAGCAAAAGTCTAATAGGTAATTGCAAGACCTACAAGACCAGACGAAGACTGGCAGCGCAATACAAAGACCAATTCCAGGTGTATTGGCGCAAAAGCAAGACTAGTTTAAACTCGTCTGGTATCAAGTACAGAGACCGAATAAATAATTAATTATGTTTCGGAATTCGAACCCGATACCTCTCGCTCCCTGGTAGACTTACAAAGCTACTTAACTTGGAGGATAGTTCATTATGTTTCCTTTAAATATAATTTGTAATCATCATATTGGTTGTTGCAATATTTCTCGTTTACCATAGACCACGAATATATATCTAATCTCCTATGATCGTTAATCTTAATGATATCAATAAATATCCAAAGCTGGGCGGATTCTTCTAATTAATCATTCTTAAAACCAAATTAAACCCATTCCAGAAGCCTTTAAATAATTTAAATCATATTGCAAAGGCATAAGATCTATTTTATATTGTATTTGATTTATGTAAAATAGACTAGTCTTATATAACAATAACTTTTATGGTTCGCTCGGTGAAATACATCAAGTAAACCCGAATCGAAATTTTTGTTAGTTATCTAACGTTTAGTATACTTAAGCTTATCACAAAACTCGAATCATAAGTCGGCATATGCTACAGCATGGCTTCCCCACGGGTGTGACAATATTAAGAAACTTCCCCGGCCACTGTCAAGCCCTTCCAGAGACCGAATAAATTATACATTAAATTTTTATTATATCTGAAGCGAGATTTAAACTCGATACCTCTCGTTTCATGGTAGCCTTATAAAACCTCTTAGCTACATTGCTCTGAAGCTATTAAGCGCTAGTTTGACAAAAATCCAATTTGGATGTCGTATTTATACACCCGTAGGAGAGCCACGCTGAAGCAAATGCTGACGCATTAATTGGGCCGGCTCGTCACAAGTGATACCACGTGCTCTCAGAAAACTCAGCGTGAAACGGTACTTGTATTGTGTTTCGCTCAGTGAGTGAGGATATCGGAGGCCCTTAAAAAGCCGCTTAAGTGGCGTAAAAAGTCGGTACAACAACTAATGCGCGGATTTTGGCGCTGTTGTCCATGGGCGGCGGTGTCCTCTTACCATATAGTAGACCCACCTGCTCCGTTGTTCGCTATACTACAAAAAATCCAAGTTTCAAAAGGTGTAAAAGTTTTGCTATCAGTTCAGGAATTAATATTGTTAGTACAAAGTCCGCCAGGTCAGCTATAAAATAGTTTTTCGAGACACAGGTTCAACATTTCTATTGACCTGTGTCAACCCGTTACACAGAAATAATAGTAGCGTTGCGTCGTGTCAAAAGTGCTTTTGGACTCCATAACACTGACATTTTATTTATATTTGAACAAGATAAGAACAAGATATTTCCTCGTACTTTGAAATTATTGTACTATAAACAATCTAATCTGTTGAAATTCGTTCGAGGATCTTTCTACGGCCAGAATAGATCTGTAAAATATTTTATTTACTGCTACAGTTAATATTGTGTACGATTCGTATTTGGAAGGGCTTGACTGTGGCCGGGCAAGTGTCTTGACATGATACACGTAAATTTCATTCAGATTGAGACTAGAGTGTGCAGGAGATATTCATTACCGTATAATCATGAAACGGTAGTTGTACTTGAAACGGTACTTGTACTGTGTTACTAAGAGAATGAGGCTATCAGAGTCCTTTAAAAATGCCGCTCAGGCGATGTAAACAGCCGGCATCACAGGAAGTGTTGACTGTGGCGCGGTTGGTGATGGGCGGCGGTGTTCTATTGCCATATAGGAGACCCACCTTCTCCGTTGTCCGCTATACCATAGATAATTCATAGGTAAATGTAATAATAGTAACATCGCTTCAATAAAACATTAGAAAGTTTAATGCCTTTCCCATAGAGCTCAAAGACTTATAAAACAATAAAGTACGGGCAAAGCTATCGTCATCTATCATTCAGACTGGGGAACACGCCGAGAGAGCTCTTACCACTAAATATTCATCTGATACGCTTATGACCTTTCTTAGAACAATGGATTGCGTTGAAATATAGAAATGCGACGCTAAGAGTAACGCCTTCACTGATCTATTTAAGTGAATGCTGGTTGTAAATTGTACATTGCTTCACTTGTCTGTAAATATTCTGTCACTGTCTCGCTAACGGTGCGTAAACGAGACAAAAAAGTATCTGATTTTAGCCAAGTTTTTACAAACTCCATCAAAGTAAAGCTGTGTCTATGGGCGGCGGACCGCTTATCCAAGGCGAGCCTCCTGCCATTGCCTTGTTGTTTGCGACCATCTTCAACTCCATATCCGATAAAAAAGGTCAATCTTTTTATGGTGTAGTAGATTACGGAGCTGGTGGTTCTCCTTAGTAAGAGATCATCGCTGCCCATGGACAACCGCGCCACAATTCGCGCTTTTGGTTGTTTTACATCTATACGTCGTTTTACGGTATAATTTTAAGTGTATCCGATAGCGTCACTTACCGAAACACATTAAAAGAACTGTTTCACACTGGCATTCTAAAACCTGTGGTGTCAAATAGGTGGAGCCAGCATAAGTGCGTCAGCATGGCTCTGCCACGAGTGTGACTTATACGTTCTCGCTTCACTCGTATACCACTCTGTTAGAGAAAAAACTGTTACTTATTTGTGAGAAATATATCCCCAATCACTACGTCGGTATAACACTGCAGCATTTTTCATGACTGCCGATACCTTCACCCATATAAGCGCGACACGA
>DWCF01005175.1:0-14778 GCA_018230265.1 Delias oraia
ACGGAGCAGGTGGGTCTCCTATATGGTAAGAGAACACCGCCGCCCATGGACAACCACGCCACAGTCCGCGCATTGGTTGTATTTCCGGCTTTTTACGCCACTTAAGCGGTATTTTTAAGGACCTCTAATATCCTCATTCTATCAGCGAAACACAGTACAAGTACCATTTCACGCTGAATATGCTGACTATTGAGGCTCTTCATGCTGACAAATCAATTAGAATTAAGAAAAACGCTTATATTTTTTATCAATATGGATTTGTTCAAAATCTATCATTTTTGATTTTATATGAAACAAGTTTATAAAAATGCGTATATTCCTCTTCGAATAGAAAAACTTGTATTTCCTCGTAAGCTCAGCATGTCAACGGAATGGATTATCTCCAAATACGTGACCATTAGCCCGTAAAAGTGCTTAGATTTACGCTCCGAGTTTGTTTACGACAAATCGATTTGGTGATTCACCGTATCGCTGTGCCAACTTTTACATTCACCAAAGTTTACTTACTTGTGTATAGACTTGTAGGACTCACATAAGTACTTTATTTTCTATGCATACATATATTTTAAACGATACCTCGTAGCTAAGTGATTTATAGGTCTACCATGAAGCGAGGGATATCGGGTTCGAATCCCGGTCCGTCAGTTATAAAATTATAATTTAATTTATAATTTATTCGGTCTATGAAAGGGCTTGACAGTAGCTGGGCGAGTGTCTTAATAGTGTTGCACCCGAGGAAGGGCCATGCTGAAGCATATGCTGACGCACAAATTGGGCCGGCTCGTCCGAAGTGATACCACGGGCTCACAGAACATTATTATTAGGAATAAAAATCCGTGAATGAAGATCGTATGTACTTATATAGTATATTGGTAGCTTGACTATTAAACCTTCGATCACACATTAAATATAAAAATAATATTAATTAAAAGATACAGAACAATAACTTAATACAAAAAGGTTCTTTAGTATTGAGAAACAGCCTTTTCCGAGTGGGTAAGTTAAAATAATAGTATTTACAGCATACAAGAGCAAAGGGTTATCTAATGGCAGAACTCGTGCCAATATAATTATCCCGGACTATTCTACTTCATTCTATGAATATTAAATGAGATGTCGTATACAAGTACTTACATTCCAGATTCTTTTTAAAACAGATCTTATGTTCAAGATGGCGCCTACCAAATTATAACATCAAATGCTTTTCGCGTATTATTTTAATTTCGACCTCAATTTACATGAACGCGGAAAAACTGTTTTAATTCCAAGTGCTTAATTTATTTTTCAATAGGCTTTTGTACTGTTTCTTTCAAGTAAGGTTTCATTATGTTAATTTATAATTACTATTGTTTAATTATTTTTCAAGTATGATTCAAATACAAAAAACACTACCTGTCATCAGTTTACACTGAGTACGCATGCCACAGACTCCAATCACAATCATTTGTTAGTGCGTCGTCTAATTTTATGTAGGTAGGCAAACAATTGCCTGGAATTTTGACGCGATCCCCCTGGTCTGTGGTTTACGCCCTACAAATAAATGTAAAGGACAACTGTTACAAAAATACTTATCCATACTACAATGCAAAATTATTTTGTTTCTTTTAATGATTCATTACTTCAAACAACCCCGTCGAATTATTGCGTCAGCATATGCTCCAGCTTGCCTCTCCCAGTGGTTAAAAAGTAATTAGACCGGACTTCGAACCTGGTACCCATGCACAATTGTTCAATAAAACAAATTTTAGCGATAGCTCAACACTTATTTCACACGTTCAAATCGTTTTAGATGCAAAAGTATTTCGCGCACGACATTCCAAAGACAAGGTTTTTCTCACTGATTGATCACCAGAGAACGTTGACCTTATTGATACGGCTCGCTGGCGTAGCGATAGCTAAAAGAAAATACAATTTATCTTTTTCTAACACAGACAAAAAGTAAAAGATTAATGAAATCTTTAAAGTGCTTAAAAGTACAGTTCACAGAATACTCATCGTGAAATACGTCGTACTTGTACCGTGTTTCGCAGAGTGATCTATAATATCGGAGGCCCTTAAAAATGCGTCTCAAGCGGCATAAAAGCCGGCAACACTACCAATTCGCGGGCAGTGGCGCGGTTGTCTATGGGCGGCAGTGTTCTCTTACCATATAGTAGACCCACCTGCTCCGTTGTCCGCTATACTATAAAAATAAAAGATTGTTGTAAATTTTAGTAGTTTTAGTCATTCCTTATAATGATTGAATGATATAATTCATAATTGTGTTTGAGTATTTATTATACCACTCGAGTGGCGTAAAGAAGACAGCGACACAACTAAAATGCGGATTGTGGAGAAGGGATCGGCCTGCTCTGTTTTCCCCTATAATAAAAGACATTCACAACATCTGAGAAAAAAATAAAAATACCATTTAGTTGTTTCGGGACCCTGTAGCGTATTTTCAAAATGTTGAATTGTCACCACCGACGTATCCAATTATCACACGGGTCACGCCCTTTGGATCCGATTTTATAAATTATGCTTCAAATTGTGTAATGAAAAATTGTTAACATTCTCGTCTGGAATTTTATAACTGACGGTGAAACCCTAATTCAAAATTTACGATATATTCTTGATTTAATGCAAATTACGGATTGTTTAAACTGGAATTGATTCAAATTTTTATTGTAAATTAACATTAAAATCAATTAAAACGATGAATTTAAGACGTAAATTAGCGGTCATTGTCATAAAAAGCTTCGTTTTTTATAGTATAGCAGACAACGGAGCTGGTGGGTCTCGTGTAATGTAAGAAAATGCCGCCGCCCATGGACAACTGCGCCACCGTCCGTGCATTGATTGTGTTGCTTTTTACGCCGTTTAAGCGGCACATTTATGTGCCTCCGATATCCTCACTCACTCTGCGAAACACGGTACAAGTACTATTTCACGCTGAGTATTCTATGAGCCCGTGGTATCACTTCGGACGAGCCGGCCCAATTAGTACGTCTTCAGCATGCTCAACATGCTGCAGCATGGCTCTCCCACGGGTGAATGGTATACAGCCAATTCGTTATATGCTATACAGTATTTGCTTTATTAAAAAGAATTAATGAAGTATTTGTTATTACCCAACTTTTAATCATAAATCCTGCCACTACGTTCTGTACTTTTGATTTGTTTTCTGTATGTTACTTTCATGAATCTGAAGCCGATATAAGATACAATATTTGATTATTTTCTTCTTTAATCTATACTTACATTTATAAATTGTTAAAATTTAAAAAAATATATTTGATGGTTTTAATAAAGATATATTTTTTTTAATGTAATCCTTATTAAGCGTCAATAATGTAAACTAAGGTGTAAAAAATTACCTGTAAAATTCCTTAGATCGCCTGCGATGTGAGTTCTAGGTATAGATTATATAACACAATGTACTTTCTACGGCCTTGCAGACAAAATATGTCCAGCTGTTATCACGTAAAAGTATTCTATTATTTAAGAAAATATCTGTGTATTCTATATGTATAGATATTCGTATGAGTATGTATAAATAAATGCCATTTTTCGTTGTAAACTTATAAATCAAGAACGGAGTCACCTATCAAAACCAAATTTTTAGGCTTTGTTTGGTTTAGTAGATGGTTTAAGTGAAATTTATAAAAATCTGTACAGCGGTTCTTCATTTATCACATTTTTTTGGAACAAATGAATTCCATATATGGCGGATAATTTTGTTGATGAGTATTGTGCTGATAAATTGAAACTTTTTTTAAGTAGCGATATACGTACCGGGTAGCTAGTAATTTATATAGTTCTATATCAACTAGTATGTTATTATAATTAATTACAAATAGGAACGCTACACATTTCGAAAATGTACGTAATTTTGTTTTTTTTTATTCTATAGCGGATATCGCAGCAGGTGGGTCGCGTTTATGGTAAGAGAACACCACCGCCCATGAACAATCGCGCTAAGAGGCTGGTTTTTTACACCGTTTTAGCGGAATTTTAATGGCCTCCGATATTCTCACTCACTCTACACAGTACAAGTACCGTTTCACGCTGATTCTGTGAGCCAGTGGTAATCACTTCAAACGAGCCGGCCCACTTAGTGCGTCAACATATGCTGAATGCGTGCGTCAGAATGACTCCCCCACGGGTGAATTTTGGCTTAACTTTAAGTACACAAAGTCACTAGTTGCAAGTACAATACGTGCTTGTACTGTCATGTGAGGGATGATATATTGACTAATAAATTTAGTTTATGGAGACATTAACTTGTTCGTGCCATAAATGGAGTTTAGATTAAAAACACCACTAGTGTCTTATACGTCACGTGTCTGTATTGATAGTAATCAAAGTGTAGTGTCTCTGTTTAATTAAAGAGACTAGACGATGAAATTTTAAATGAAGTTTAACTAAGTTTCTTTGTTTCTTGTTTGTCTGAATAAAAATTTACAATTTATTCGGTATTTGGAGGAGCTTAGCTGTGGTCGGGCGGGTGTTTTAACACTGTCTTACTTGTGGGGGAGTCATGCTGACGTAATACTTGGGCCGGTTAATCTAAAGGGTTACCATGGACTGATATAATACTAGCGTGACAAACTTGTGCTGTGTTTTGCTGGGTGATTGAGGATGTCAAAGACCGGTAATGTTAAAAGCTGGCGACGCAAAGCGCGTATTGTGGTGTGTTTGTCCGTGGGTGGTTGATCTCTTACCACACAGAAGAACCACCTGTGGCCCTCTATACAATATTTAATAGTATATCTATAAAATTCTGTCCATATACATGTAGGTAAACACGTAAAGTTACATTAATTGCTTATAAAGATTTTAAAGTAGCAAAGTGTGATACCAATGCACGGCTCAAATACATACAAAAATGTTTAAAAAATCAATTTGATGGAAAACCAAACACATTTTCTTTGTAGAATAATTATTACAATTTAAATTTATAAGGTTTTATGGTACAGTGGAAAACGGAGCTGGTGGGTCTCCTATATGGTAACAGAACACAGCCGCGCGTGGACGACCGAACAACAGTCCGCGCCTTGTTTGTGTTGCTGTCTTTTTACTCCGCTTAAGTGGCATTATTTAAGGGCCTCTGATAGCCTTACTCACTCAGAGAAACAGTAGAAGTACTGTTTCAAATACAACTACTATTTAACGCTGAGTGTTCTGTTAGCTCGTGGTATCACTTGGGACCAGCCGGTCCAATTGGTGCGTTGGCATATGCTTCATGGCTATCCCACGGTAAAACTTTGAAACGGTTGAAATCCAATAACATTGTTCGTTCACCGTACAATGTAAAATTGTAGACGGTATAACAACGAAAACAAAACACGCGGTGTTAATTGCAAGTGATGTCAAATATTCTGAAGTTTCGCAAATTTGAAACTTATTACAAAGGAGTAAAGGATAAATCTCTTTGATTTATTTAAGGCTTTCCGGTGGTGATGCTTCAGCTAATATGCTTGACATGTCACCACAACATCTCCCTTACGAATTCCGATATTCATAGTTTGATGTTTTGATAGCTTACAGTTGCTTTGTTGTTTGTGATATGCTTGCTATATTTATGAGATCTTTAACTCCAATTTATATTTAATAGAATAAACTTGATTATATTTATAATTTATTTGGTCTCTACAACGGCTTAACAGTGGCCGAGCGAGTGTCTTAAAACTGTCGCATCCCTGGGAGAGCAATGCTGAAGCGTATGCTGACGCACTAATTGAGCCGGATCGTCCGAAGTGATGAAGTGATACCACGGGCTCTCAGAATTCTAGCGTGTAACTTTACTTGTACTGTTTTTCGCAGAGTGAGTGAGGATATCGAAGACCTTTTAAAGTGCCGCTTAAGCGGCGTAAAAAGCAGATAACACAACTAAAGCGCGGAGTGTGACGTGGTTGGTGGACGGCGATATTCTCTTACCATATAGGAGACTCATCTGCTTCGTTGCCCGCTATACTATAAAAAAATCTTTTAACAAAGATTTTCTGACATTTAAATATCTCACAAGCCACATATCTGTTTTACACTTGAAATTAATACATGCCTGGTAACAAAGAAACTTTCTGTCACTCTTCTATGAATTAATTTAATAATAATTTTAATACCGTTTTAAGATCACTTAGCTTTCAAAAACAATATGACATTTCTATTTAGGCAGCGATAGCGCTAAACGCGCAAATTTCAAATTAAGAAATATGATATTTATAGTATTAATAAATAACATTATATAAATAATTAGATACATATTGTATTTTTAAATTATATAATTTAAGATTAAATCTCTTTTTATAACATATCATGTATTTCAGCACATCTTTTTATCAATTAATATATATGAAATTTTTCAATTATTTGGTTATACACATTTGCAAAATATTTGTTTTGATTGCTGTTAGTCCTATCGTC
Source organism: Delias oraia (assembly GCA_018230265.1). Taxonomy (NCBI): domain Eukaryota; kingdom Metazoa; phylum Arthropoda; class Insecta; order Lepidoptera; family Pieridae; genus Delias; species Delias oraia. The sequence goes on from DWCF01005175.1 coordinate 6,406, forward strand.
TCATAAAACATTTAAAACTCTTAATTTTAAAACCCCTCTACAATATTAAACCAATATGAATTCTATATATAGTTAAACAAGCTTCAATTTACGGCAGCCAAAGAAAATGTATAAATATATATATATATATTTTATAATCTGTGTAGGTAAATAATAAATACATAAATGATCCAAACCATTAACACATTTGGCACACGCTGCGATGCATAGAATGGAAACACTAAATCTAACATATTTTGAATAATGTTCAGAGATGTACTAACAGTATACACAGGCTAACAGAATTTTAGGGGAGTGGGCTAAATTACAATGATTCGATTTATACATTACGGCATTTCATATTACGTCGGCTGCTCTTTGAAAATCTAATGTTAATTTCAATTAATTTATGTCACTTTTAACTATGTGTAGTTTCCCTTTCATGTATTAATATATATAATTGAATGAATATCTATGCATGGCTTGGAAATCATCGAGGTTTAGTCACTAATATACTTTTTAAAAATCAAATTTCTTCTTATAATGCTCTGTTACTGTTTTTCAACAACAATTATGCTTCAGCAAGAAGGTGATAGAATATTAAAGACATTGTTACTAGTAGAGCAGACTGTAAGTGGGGTAACAGTGTATGTTATATTACAAAGACAATAATTGTCGTACTATAAAGTACAAGAGTATTTAGCAATACTGCCGCTTAGAACTTGGACGTAAACAGCCCCAATACCTAATATTTATATATTAATTAATAAACCAAATTAAATCCGGCGAGTTTCTTGAGAGTTTTCGTGAAAATTCTCTAAATTTAGTTTCTAAAACATTTATAGCTGGTGACTTGGCCAAAAGATTATACGTTCTAATAATGTTCTAGTAAAAGATAAAATTTTCACTCTATTCAATAGATAATGGCCAAAATGGGGCTCATTCCTCTCAGTTCGTCCCCCATACCTTTCTCTGATCCGCACCAAATCGAACTCGAACATCGCATCAGACAAAGGACAATGGGCTTGCAAGATAAACGGATTAAAATTTACAATTTATAGTTCCACTGGATTTAGTTATTCATATGACAATTGCTAGCATTATATAAGCTTAACTTTAAGTAAAATGACAGTTAATTTCCATGACGGCGACAGTTTATAAGTCATAATATTAACTGCATATGTAATTAAAGCATATAATAAGTCGTCATTAATATATGACGTACTAGAAATTTATTTTAAATATTTTTATGGTATAACATACAATGGATCAGGTGGGTCTCCTATATGGTAAGAGAATCCAATGAGCAACCGCGCTATAGTCCGCACATTGGTTGTGTTGCCGACATTTTAGACCGCTTAAGCAGCATTTTTAAGGATCTGCTATATCCTCACACACTCAGCGAAACACAGTAGAGGTATGGTTTCACGTACAACTTATATTTCACGCTCAGTATTCTGTGAGCCCGTGGTATTTCTTCAGACGAGCCGGCCTAATTAGTGCGTTAGTATATGCTTCAGCACGGCTCTCCTACGGGTGCAAATTATTAGTATAAAATCTGTAGCTTTTGTTCAAATTATGTAGTTTGAAAAATATACAGATTGATTTGTAGTAACATATTTATTTATATTGTTGTCTTTTGTATTTATGAATATAAACCCAGTTGATTGTAAGGTAATAATATTCCTTATTCATCGCTTTAATATTCGGGATTAATCTTGTTAATTTGTAGTTCCCAAAAGGCTTTTAGGGCGAATCTGCTGCCAGTTCTAATTAGTGTTAACAAGTGTTCCTATCCACCTCTCTGAATCTTAAATATGGACTTTGAAAACAGAGAGATTTGTATTTTATATTTACTTAATGAGTTAAACGTCTCCCACTTATAAAAATTTAGAAATTTTTGTTTTTTAAAATAATTGTATAGTTTAGCAATAACACATGGAAGGAAGGTTTAAGACAATGTTTCAAGTAAACGTTACTTATATTAATATATTACTTATTTATAAGCATCTTTTTTTCTTTCATTTTGAGCTTATTAATTCTATTAACGAGTGGAAGAAACATTCTGAAGCACATATATTAATTGGTATGTCTCGTCCAAAGTGATACGATGGGCGCATATAATACCGCCGTGAAACAGTAGATGTTTCTCCGAGTTATTAAGAATAGCAGAGGCCCGTGAAAGCCGGCAACACAACCAAAGTGCGGATTGTGGTGCAGCTGTCAATGGGAGGCGGTTATCTCTCACCATGTACGAGATCTGCTTGCTTCGTTACCCCACTGAGCAAATAATTAGTTTATTTCGCCAGGTCTTCTCAGTAGGCTCAGTTTGGAATCGATGGTAGACTGAGTTTTGACTTGCAACGAGCTGAATTTTTGTATTTATGTTGAATAAAAATATTTCATTTCATATCACGCTATACACTAAAACGTGTCATTTTGGTCACTACACATGTATTTTTTTTTATATATGTGTAAAGAAAAACCACTCTGAAAATAATTATAGTGTATGTAGTAGTTTTCCTTCAACTTGCTCTAATGCAATAAGATGTCATCTAAATAATGTCAGATTATGTGTTCGGAAGTTAGAATTAATTGGAATATTATTATTGTGCGTGTGAAATCATTTACAATTTATAAAGAAATTACTTGAAACCTGAATAAAGGTCACTAAATGTTATTTCTGTTGTTTTTCAGATAAATACTATTTGTTTAAAATGCAATGTAATGCACAAACCGTTCTAGCAACTATGAATATAAAACTTTTGTCTATTTCAGAAACGAATTTACGTAAAAATAAATATTTTCAATTCAATGAGAAGTAAATCGCTGGTAGGCATTTATTTATGTAGAATGGATATTTTGATTTAAATGTTTTACCTGAAATTAGGCTATTAATTATGGGTCTAAACCTTCGAACGATTATTTTAATGTGTATAGTCAAGTCTGAGGTTTAAATTTATGCGTTCGAAATAACCTTAAATTATAGAGCTTTTTGTAAATGGCTCATATGGCAGTTAATTTACTGTTTTTTAGACATCGGTTTTGTTCCAATTATATTTATCATCATTATCTTAAGTCAGCGGGTGTCCATGACAAGAAGAGAATGTAAATTGGTGGAAAAAAATCCGTATCCAAAGTTGTCTTTACCAAAAATCTCAATAATAATTAAGTGGTTTATATTTAATTGTATATAATAACATATTTATGGATTTTAATATAAAATAAACGTTTTTTGCTGCTGTGTGGATAAAGAAATGACATTTAGGTTATTTTTTATATCTCATAATTTATTTACAGAATAAAACATAACAAAACACAAATTAAAAGAAAATTAAGCAGTTTTCCAACATATAGTTGCATAACATATTATTTGTATATAATTCAACCAATATCACATTGATGTTAAGTCAGTAATAGCACATTTTTTGATAATATTAATTTTAGGAAAGTTTCTCGAAATTTCCAATTCAAAAGTATGCTTAACATATGATTGCTCTAAGCTCGCTTTATTATAACCACTGTCCATTTATTAAAACATTCCGGGCTATCGTAACCATATTATTAGACCTTCATTTATTTTTTTATCGATAATTACAAACGTCACCTCTCATCAAATCAAAAAATTGCCTCTATCGTATATGAAATACAGTTCAAAATCGTTTGAAATAAATTGTAGCAATAATGTGTCCAGCAGGAGTTTCGAACAAACAGGTTTCCGTCGGGCCCTAAGATGGATGGAGTGGCTTCTGGCTATTGGATTTTTTATTCATCTATCTCATTCTATTCCAAAGATAAAAATGAAACGGCTAAAAAACCGATCGATTTAAGATAATTTTATTGTATCTGTGCATCCATTGAATGAGGCTCAATGGCAATTTTACGATTGTGCCGGTCGTGCTGTTTGATCATGATTGTCATTTGTTTTTCATATTTAATTCCACGAACGTTAAGTAATATTTTTTTGTTTAATATATGAGAGAAGGAATGTATTTTTGTTTAATTAAATATAAAGTTATATATAGAACATAAATTATTAGAACTTAATTTACTTTCCACAGATATATTTGTATCAATATTGCAAATCTGTAAAATGTTATCTGTAAAATTCGCTTTTCAGATTCGTATAATAAAAATCGTATATAAAATTATATATTTAAAATTCCAATTAAATGATACAGATCTTAATTCTGTTATTAAAAATGATTTAAAAGAATGGTAATGTAAAAATTGTTACAAAAAAATTACTTACAATCACATTAAGCAAGAATTATATACGTGTATATATAGTAGTATTAAGGAGTAACATTTTAATTCAAATTAATATATAATCACTGATTTCAATGGGGCGAAATCTTTTTGAATGAAAGTTATTCGGTTCAGTAACATTGAAAAGTATTTCAAGCCTAATGTGAAATAAAGTGGCTTAAATTCCGCCCTTTATTTTTATACCTGCTAAATTTATTTGTATAAATAAAATTCAAGTATTTTTAGAGTTTAGTGAACCAATGTATCGAAATGTATTATATATATCAAACTTAAGAGCCCTGTGAAACTATATTAATTTTTAGTAAACACAATTCTCGAATAGAAATATATACAAATAATACATGAGAGTCTCGTAGCTTAATTGTTTTAAAAGTGTACCATAAAGCGAGAGATATCGGGTTCGAATCCCGGTCCAGACAATTATAATTTAATTTATAATTTATTCGTTCTCTGGAAGGGCTTGACAGTTTCCGGGCGGGTGTCTTAATACTGTCGCACCCGTGGGAGAGCTTTGCTGAAACATATGATAACGCACTAATTGGAACGGTTAAGATTCAGAAGTAAAACCACGGGCTAACAGAATACTCAGTGTGAAATTATAGTTATATTTGAAACGATGCTTCTACTGTGTTTCGCTAAGTGAGGAAATCGGAGCTCCTTAAAAGTTACGCTTAAGTGGCTTAAAAACCCAGCAACATAACAAATGCGTGGACTGTGGCGCGGTTGTGAGACGCACCTGCTCAGTTGTCCGCTATAAATCTAAATATATATATGTATATATATACATCAATATATACCTACGCAGTGTTTGCTTCAAAACATACATAATTAAATGTTTAGCATTCAAGCTCTGAATCTGTTAAAATATACACGAAATCTTCTCGAAAATTTCGTGGGTACATACATTTCCAACGAAACGAAAATCGCCTTATTTATTACACCAGAAGAGCCTCACCATCGATCAAGTGGGAACCCATACATAATGCCTACTAACAAGGCTTAGTATTTACAAACCAAATAAGATACTCTTATACGATATTTTTGTAGTAGGACAAATTTTTAATGAACACATTTAAAAAAAAAATTATAACTTTAAAAGAGATGATACTTGGAATTTTAATAGCTGCAGCAAGTAATGTACAAAAATTTATTATAATAAATTATACAATTTTAAATGTAACGTATATCATTTTCTATCATTGTATGTATTAAAACAATATTTAATGCGTTATATTTTCATTTTTTTTCACATTTTTTACTGTTAATTTATTTATATAAATTCAAGTTACCTTATATAATAAACAGCATAAAAGAGAATTGCAGCTATTAACATAAATTACAACAAAAACCATACTATCGGCGGAACCGTAAAAAATAGGGATCATTTATTAAACTTGTTTTCCCTTCACGTTAAATATGCAAAGATGGCGCTCCTCGCATCGACTAGGGCCCAAGTCACAACTTATTCTGAATAGGTAGTGGGAATCGGTATCATATTACTTGCCTAATATATGCTATAAATATCTTATCTAAATCACACACGATGTAAAAATGACAGCTTTTAGAATCTCCTATAGACATAACTGTATACACCTGTTTTTAATTTAAATAATTTATTTAACCATATATAAGACTGTTAATTTTTAAGAAAACCTAAACCCAACCACATGATTAGGATTATGATAGATCATTTTACTAGTAAATAAATTGTAACATTTGAAGGGATGGGAAATATAAAGGCTTTTTACTCTGCATATAATAAATATTAATATAAAATCTATAAGAACATTAAAATAATAACCAATACTTGCATGTACCTGTGGATAAAACAATTATAAATATGTCCTATAATAAATATATTAATTGAAATCGTTTCGAAATTTTATGGTAAAAAATATGCTATCTTTAGAAACACTGCAGGTGATTTATTTATTTAAAGCAACGTTCAAAATAGGAACTATATGTGGATGTAATATAATGTGGGTATAAAATGAGGTCTGTATCAGATTCTTGCGGTTGCGGTGTTGTTTATACTATTAAAATATCGTCAGTTTTCACTTAAGCATGCAATCCAAATAAAATGACTCACGATCACTCTGATCAGCATTGCTCCAAGCAAGTACAGCCAATAACAAAACCACAGTCAGGGAAGCCATTGTGACACTGCACGTATTTACTGAAATTGCTTTATATATTGTGACCGTGACTGCCCACATATATCATTAGAGCCATCCGAATCGACCTTGGCAAGTGGATAATCAGCGAAACGTTTTGTATTGGAGTTACCGCAACTACCTATAAACGGGTACACATTCAATTTTAGTTCTTCATCATAAGATACCATTATTGTGTGTAGGTGAACAGATGATACAGTTATTAACCAAAATATTCATAGATACCTACATAGATCTCTATCTACTATATCTATCTCTATCTATATTATATCTATCTTTATAATTTTTCTATTTTTATTATATTTTTATGAAAATGGTGGCACTGAGCAGGAGGATCATCTAGGGTAAGCGGTCCTCGGGGCATGGACTCCCCTAGTACTTGTAGAGCCGCTGCTGCGTTGCCGGCCTTTAAGGAATATGTACACTATTTTCTTGAAGGTCCCCAAGTCGTATTGGTTTGGAAATAGCCCTGCTGGCAGTTGATTCCAAAGAGTGGTGGGGCGCGGCATTAAATGCCTTAAAAACACTCAGTTGTGGAACGACAACCATCGAGGTGATAACGATGAAAGTATAGTAATTTAGTTAAAACGGTGATATAAGTTTTAGTCCTGACTTATTCCTAAATTAAGTTCCAAGGAATACCAGAGTAGCGTCATACTAAACGTTGTCAAATCTGCAATGATTATTTTGAGAAATATGCTGTTTATCTACTTATGTATTTTAATATTGGACTTTATTACAACCTGGCCATATAGCTTAGTAATGCAACCATCCAACCGGTTCCAAATAAAAATCGATTATCGAATAAGTTCATTAACGATTATTCACTACTGTATCGCTATTGCGAGCTGTCAAAATTATCCTACTACAGATTACAAAGTACAATTGATTAAATTAAAAAGTTTAGAGAACCGTTTTAAGTATCAATTATTCAAGTATCTCGTTCGAACGTTGAAATTTTATTTAAAACTATAGAGTTTTCATTTCACGTATTTACTATGACAAAATATTTAATATTAATCGATTATCTATTTGTTATTATATTAGACAAAAATACAGTAAAAAATATGTTAGTTAAATTAGAATCGTAGTTTCACCCCACACTCATTCAAATTATCCTGACCATGATTACGAAATGTTAAAACGTCTGAGTTGGAATCGATACAAATGCGTTGCTAGGCATCTTTTGTTGGGGATGTGCACCCTAAGTGCACGCTACCCCTAAATGCGTATTCACCGCTTTTTAGACTGACTTAAATATATTTCATCGTTATGGCTTGATTCAGGCTTAAACTATTCGGTTAAAATCTATAACAGCAGCTTTTTTGTGTTTCTAACCGATTTGCAAGAAAGATTCTTAGTTTAACAACTTATACTGTTAATTTCCAGTCGTGTTTAATATTTCTGATAAGAAAAAAATATAATCTTATGTAGAAATAAATTAAATATCGTCTAAAAACTAACAAAGAAAGAAAAATCACACAATATATTCAAAAATTGTTGCGATATCTTAGTCCCGAAATTCTTCTACCTCCATCGGTTAATAAATTTATATATTGCATATTGGAAATCATAAACTTAATGGATGTAATTAGTGCATCTAAAAGAATTTGGGATTTTTTTAGTGTTATTCCGGTCTTTCGAAGTGAAACTCTAACCGTTTTCAATTAGATATTTTACGATCGAAATAAACGCTATTTTTTTTACTTCTGTTTTGTTATGGGACGTATTCTTTAAAACAATGTAAGTTTCTGGTACTGACCTCACTGATACATTTTACGAAACTTTTACAGGATGTCTAACAAAGAAATGTTAGTCTTGTTCACAAAGTAGTTGATAAACCGATGATAAACTTCGAAAGCACACGGAGCGAGTTGCATTCCGATCGCAGGTCGATGTACACTCACTCATACATACACAGTAGTTAACGCATTTTACGTTGAATTAAATA
>DWCF01005176.1:0-14775 GCA_018230265.1 Delias oraia
GACGTCTCCATAGATCTTCTACTTCTGACAACAAGTGTGAGTACTTTTTTTTAATGAATTAAATTATAATTACAGGATTTACCTAATGTAATAGTGCAGATATTTTTTATTATTTAAACATTAAATTAGTATTTATAACAAATTATATTGCCAAAACTGTTCCTAGATATGTCTGATTGCAAATTTAAAATTTGTGTAAAACGGTTACTTTGGACTGCAGATTTCCTTATTGACTAGAGCTTGTCACGTATGCCTTTTGCCCAATATTTAAACATGTCAATGCTTACATTGAGCTTGAGCTTACTCAGGTCTACATATTATTATAATAAAAATTGCGTCTGTCAGATTATTACTGTTTCTTCTACACTAGGCTATTTGTGAAAGGCTTCAACTTCTTAAGTAAAAAAAAATTTTCACGACAATTATTAAGTGATTGCTAAATCCCATGATAATTAAATAATTTTTGTTTTTTTTTATTATATTATGCAATGCCACTTTTGGAACTCACTCTTAGCACAATTTACCACGTACAGCTGAGAGTAATGGTTAGTTAAACTTTTGGTTGCGAAAATTAGTACAACTATCTGACTAAAACTAACAAGTAAGTATCTAATTGTGGCCTTCCTGTCTCTACTTTTTTTTAATTTAAAAATGATTCAATTGACTAAGAGTTCTATAAATGACGTTTTTGTATCGTGTTTTGTATTAGACTATTTACTATGATAAAATCGAATATTCCAGGTTGGTGGTCTCGGTCTAAATCTAACTGGCGCTGATACAGTTATATTTGTGGAACACGACTGGAATCCAATGAAAGATCTGCAAGCTATGGATCGAGCACATCGAATAGGGCAGAAAAAGGTCGTCAACGTGTACCGTCTTGTTACTAGAGATACGCTGGAGGAGAAGATTATGGGGTATATTTTATTTTTTTATTATAGAAACGGTGGAAAATGAGCAAGAGGCTCGCCTAGGGTAAGCGGTACTCAGCCTATGGACATCCCCCAGCTCTTAAAGGACTGCGGGTGCTTTGCCGTCCGAAATATCCTTGCTGGCAGCTGTTTGTACAGAGTGGCGGCGTGCGGAACAAAATGCCTTAGAAAAAGCTCAGTTGTGATATTTTTAAACACATTTATACTTTCCTTCAAAATTAATATTCAATGGTGTTAATATTCTTAGAAAGTGTATTATGTACGATATTCTTTTACAGTCTACAAAAGTTCAAGCTGAAAACGGCGAATTCAGTGATCAGCAGCGAAAATGCAGCAATGGAAACGATGGGTACTGACCAGTTACTGGACCTGTTTCAGCTGTCTAATAATCCAAGACCTTCTGGCAATGCTAGCACCAGTAAATCGGTTTTGGAGACATTGCCAGAACTCTGGGACGATAAACAGTATGAAGAGGAGTATGACATGAGTCATTTTATACGGAGCCTTAATCACTTTAAGGAGTAAGAGTTAATTTAGGTGAATCTTAGTAGATCATTTACCACGTTTACTTAACTTTTATCTCTTGACACATAATTGTATTCCTAATTAGTGCAAATGTTTAGAGGGAAATAAGTGTTAATTCCTTGCAGTTTAGAATTTGTTTTTTGTTGAATGTGAGAAATTAGTGTGTATCGCTTTTACAGACATTTTTCTCTACTCTCAGTCAACCCAGCGCTAATGTAGTAATATTTAATAAAATTCGGCCACTGAAGCTTTAAAACTTGTCAATTACGCACGCGATTCCTTCTTAAAGTTTTATATTTTTATTCATATACACTGTTAGAGGCTGATTCTGTGATGAAATTTTCTTCACTCCGTTTTTAAACATATCTATATGACAATACTATTTATTCAATAGGAATTATTGAAAAAGAACACAAGTTTAGAAATTTTTCACTGTATATTGAACCTACTTGGAATAGGATTTTAGAATTTTTAAGTGATTGACATTTGAATGATTTAATATTTCGATTTTATTGATTTGTGTTTACCTCTATGAAATTATATGGTGATTAAAAATTGCAATTGTATAACCAAAATGTCAAATAATTTGATAATTAGCATGGCGCGGTTACTTCGTGCATTTTTAAGATTTATTAAAAATGCTGTTAAGTAACATTAATACGTTAACACATGAGATCTATGCAATATTATTTTACAACTGGTTCTATTATTTAATGTAGTTTTAACCGAACCAAAATGAAATAACTCTATCTAGATTACCTTGAATAATATATAATTAAATTTAATCGATATAATAATTTAATCCATATTAAACTTACTGTACGTAATTTTTTTGATGGTATGTTCTTTTGAACAGTATCGCTGAAGCCCGTGGTGTATGAGACGACAAAAAAGAATCTTAGCGCTTTTATGGCTTTCGGGGATAGATTTATTACAATTGTTCCTCAATACCTCAAGCTCTTTTGACTATTTATTTATTATAATTTAGTCATTAAGCTCGTAGTCATATTGCTTAGTCATTTTAGTATAATCTCGCCGCCAGTTGTGGGTGTTTTGTACCTGTAACAACTCATATTCTTGAAATACATAATATTCAGAGCTTTGTAATGTCTCAAATATCAAGTCACCCGTGGGAGAGCCATGCTGATGCACTAATTGGGCCGGCTCCTCCGAATGATACCACGGACTCGCAGAATACTCAGCGTGAAACGGTACTTGTACTGTTTCGCAGAGTAAGACGGAGGCCCTTAAGAGTGCCGCTTAAGTGTCGTAAAATGCCAACAACACAACCAAAACGCGGACTGAAGCACAGTGTTCATGGGCGGCTGTGTTTTCGTACTATATAGGAGACCCACCTGCTCTGTTGTCCGCCATAGAATTAAAAAAAAAAATCAAGTCACTTGATTAAATAAGACGTTTTGTTGGAAGGTCTACTCGTATGTAACATTTGCTATGTATTAATTCTTGACTTGTATAAACTTCGGGCTGATTTCTTAGATTTGTACCTTTGGCATCCAAGTATAAAACTTTTTAGTAACTTAAAACCAGATGATTGGATCTTTTGAGCTTCTGTCGAAAGGAAATATTTGTATTTGTAACAGACACAGAAGGGAATCCAATTTAAAACAGAAACAATGATTTAACATATATGTCATGTATTGCTTTATCATTTAAGAGTCCCTATCTACGATCGGGATGTCCGAGTGCTTGAACCAAAACTGAGCCTGCGCTTTTTTTAAATGATTAACGCCGTTGGCATGAAGCCTTTAGCCTTCGTTTCTCTCTTACATAGGCGCTGTGCCGCCTACGTGAATCAAGCCAAGCGGCATAGAGGCTAGAAAGCTCCAGAACAACGCGGCACCAGATTACGTAATCTTGTTTTCTAAGACCCTTAAAAACTTTTATATTTTGATGCAGACTATATTTCACTGATAAGATGATAATACATTATGAAGTTGGCCCGTATTTTATAACTTTGTTAGAATCGAATTGGTTTTTTGTTTTGTGTTCTATGTTGTTTTTAAGCAGTTAGCGTTACCTAATTTTTATTATATGTTTTGTGGATTACAAATATAAAAAGGGACAAAAGTTGATTTATTTTTGAACCTTATAGTGATATGACGAAAACAGACGAGGAGAAAAATAAAACAAGTAGTATGGCACAGTTCCAGTTTTAATTTTTAATAGTTACATGTGCTAGTTAAAAAAATAATACAGTCCGATTGGTGAAATTCTCGCAACGCACTGGCCCAAGAATATCTGTACCTTAACACCATCGTTTGTTAAATGGAAACATTTTACACAACTTTAACAAGCAATTTCAACATTTTCCCGCTCGAGTGTAGATTACTTAGATCAAGCGAAACTGATAAAGTGCCTTAAACGGGTATTTATAGAAATGTTATAGATCATCTATTTATACATATTGTACGCATGTACTTCAAACAAACATTGAATCGAATGCACAAGCGAATAACATTTACGGCACTCAAAACAACATATTATAAACTAACAAAATATTAGACTGTATGTACTTCCAAAGTGGTAATTATCGTTACTGTAGTAATTTAGAAATAATATTTTCAGAATAATTATATATAGTATTTGATATTCGCTTATGCCTCGACTAAATCTCGTCTCGTGGACGCAATCCGCGACGCTCATACAGCGAGAAACGGACAGAATCTGTTAAATTATAAAAGCTACACATCTCTACGATAGAAAAGATTTAAGCTAAGAGAGGCAAGGAAGACATCGGAATCGGAGGAATATAAAAACGCGCGCACGATACGCTCGACTTAGGCAATAAATTAAAATATAATTAAATAATAAAGAGTTTGTTAGCGCTACTCTATATTTACACCTTACGGCTAGTTAGAAGCATCAACTATGACAAATTTTATTAACATTGAAGGCACATTTTTACGCACCCTATTCTCAATATTGTGCAGTGTTGGTGCACTCGTCTCTATCTTACAGTGGACCGGACTCGAGCTATCATACTTATTGTTATCGCTGCTAAACATTATTGGACTGCGGCTGCCGCTCTACTGATCGACGACCAAACACGTCGATTTCAGGGCCTGAGTCGACACAATGCCAAGGACTAGTGGTTCAGGAAGATCCTTCGCCTTCGGATTATTCCTCGAGGAAGTGATACTTCGAAATTATACAATATTCAGTCTGATATTCGATAAAATAAGTAGAATCGAATGCGGCGCTGGCGCTGCGTTGTCGGATTTTGAAGTTCGACTCGAGATGAATGCTCAAGACAAACGACAACGCAGCTCGAGCGGCACATTCGTTGGCAGACAACGTATCTTAAGACTATGTATAATTTATGTACATATGTAGGTACTATTCACAGCTGCAGAACGGAAAACTGTCCACTTACAATATATTAAATTATATACCACTAAGTTTCATATTTGAGATCCTGCGATTTTATCTCTACAACATCGGATCCAAATAGTTTGTGAAGTAAAAAGTGGGAGAGTCGCTCATAATTTCAAAATATTACAATAACCGTTTTACTATTAAACATAATTATTTTTCAATAATTTTCATTTGATTTAGTAACTATTTACATTATCTTCAAGTATAATGTAGGCAAAATTTCAGAAAATACCAACTCCCACCACATAGCATACGCTGAGAATATGCTATATACACTCGCCTACTTTAAGAAAATTGGAGAATATCAACGAATGTGTAAAATGAATAATCTTTTAAATAAGTTTTTCTACATAAAATCATTGTACCCAGAGAACCAAACCTGTCTAAAACAAAGACTAGTAATAAATACAGGAAAAAAATCATGCCTACGTAATACTTGCATTTGGTGGGTACCTAATATCTCCCACGATTTAAATAAAATTTAGAAATGTCCGCTAAAAAACGCCACATTTTAAAACGAGTATCGACTAAGCAGCCACTCATAACCGCCTTTCTCGGTGACAATACTAAGTTTGATCAATGTTGTTTATTTATAAACAAAATTTGTACCTTCAAAGGAAACATTTGAGGTACTGATTGAAGTTAGAGTGAGGCGGCTAAGCAGCTCGGCTTCACATAAAAGTAAAATAAAGATAAGCGTAACTAGAGGACACGAGTTAAAAACGAAATATTAATTTCACGTTCGTTCTTCGTAAACTGTAAGCACACATTTGGAGTAAAAATTAACGAGAAATCTTTTTTATTCTATAGCAGACATCGGAGCAGATGGCTCTTCTATATGGTAAGAGATCACCGCCGCCCATGAACAACCACGCCAAAGTCCTCGCGTTGGTTGTGTTGCTGGCTTTTTACGCCGCTTAAGCGCCACTTTTAAAGGCCTCCGATATCCTCACTCACTTTGCGAAACACGGTACAAGTACAGAATCACGCTGAGTATGACACGGGAAATCTACAATTATTACTATAAGATGAACACTGGTGTTTTACTGGTATGAGGTTAAGAAAAAAAAATTAAATGCAATCCGTCTATCAATGAAAGTGTAACTTAACATCATCAAGTTTTTTTTATAGTATAGCGGACATCGGAGCAGGTGGTTCTCCTATATGATAAAAGAACACCGCCGCTCATGGACAACCGCGCCACAGTCAGCGCATTGGCTGTGTTGCCGGCTTTTTGCGCCACTCCGATATCATCACTCACTCAGCGAAACACATTACAAGTACCGTTTCACGTTGAGTATTCCGTGAGTAAGTTAAACTTAAGTTATAAGGACATTTAAAAATACATATTTCGACAGTGTGCGAGCAGTGAGCGAAGAATCAATTTTGTTAATTTCTCATACATAACTAACATATAGCTTAAAAAATATTTACATTACGTCGCATCGTTTTAGAAAGGTCGGCACGAAACTTCGTCAAATTATAAGAATTTTTCTCAGGAAAAATAACTTCACTAAACGTGACCATAAATATTAAAATAATTTAAAGTAAACCAATGCGACATTAGAATTTCTCTAATAGAAATGAGTAGCGATTTCGAGTCCGCACTCTGGGCTACAGACGGAAAAATCATTTTTAGATGAAATATAGTTTTAATGGTTTAAAAAGGCTAGATAAAAAAATTATTATTTTAATTATAACGAATTTTCAATCCGTTAAAACTATACTTTCATATAAATATTTGATAATCTATGTTCGTCTAACTATATACAAGTATTTAACATTTTCACGAAGTGTCGTAATAATTGTATTTAATGCATTAATAAAAAGAAACAAATTCGATAGGAAAATTTATAAAATAAAATGTGTACTAATATTTTCCACAATATGGATGATAAACTGAAATAATAAAAAGTCATAATTATCCATTAGTAATAATAAAACTTTGTTTTCATAACATATAAATGATAAAAATTGTTAAAAAATAAAAAACTTGTTTGAATTTACAAGCAGAATAAGTTTACAATTTACCACGATCCATAATTATCGTAGGGACCAAAGCTTGATTCTTCTGTACTAAATGATCTTTTTCAAAACAATTTGACGTTTAACGTACGTTCTACGCCTTTCTATAAAACATGAATGTTAATTTTTCTTAATATGAAACCGGCATTGTAATAGAATGTTAAAAATGATAAACTAAAGCAAGCAATGGTAAGTTTGAATTTAACAGATCTATTGCAGACAGCGTGAATGTTTTTAGACAGTTTTAATTGGTAAATAAATTTGAAATATTGGTAAATATTGGATGTTTGGAATTCTCGTAGACTTAACCGCATCTCAATTACGCTGGACGCAAACAGTGTAGAAGTAAACTCAACGATTATTATTATACGAATCAAGCGCTCATAGTTACTACGTACAAACTTACGTTAAGATTAACACTATAAAACGGTATATTGTAGAAATGATTTTAAAAAATTGGAAACTACTATTTCATAATGTCAATATGTATAGTCTATATAAATTTGTTCATAGCTACGTATGGTCATATAGGAGCATACAAATCTGTAGACCATATCAAAAGTACCAAGCAATTTAAGGTTTAATTACAATTTTCGCAACATAAATCACGCAATTTTTTTTTATTTAAAATTTATTTATATTGGTATGACGATCAGACTGTTTGCTACGAATTCAGAGGCGGTCAAATTTATACGATGATATAAATCATACGAAAAATTAACAATACCATTAAATTTTATCAATATTACATATAATATTCAATATTATCAATGATACTGACATTGTTAACACTAAGTTTCATGTACAATAATGTACAAAAAATATACTTTACGCAGGGTAAAGGAGTGCCAAGAGTCAGGCCCGTTTTTAAAAATTTTGAATATAGTTTGATTCAATTGCTTCTATACTTTGGAAAAATATATGACTAAAACTCAAACGTTATGTTATGTGCCTACACTTGTACGCAGTCTTGAAGTCCGAAAGGCTTTTACTCAATCGCTTTGACGCGCGCCATCACCTTTCCTTCGAACATCGGCAACGTATCACTGTCACAACTGACTTCTTCCTGTATCACCGTGTTGTCAAGATCGGCACATTCAGTCTTGAAGAAATACCTGAAAATATAAATGCCACACTTATACTTAATAATTACACTAACGTATAATTTTGGCCACAATTAAATTACTTATTCAATTTTTTTTAATGGTATAAAGGACAACGGAGCAAGTGGGTCTCCTAATGGTAAGAGAACAAGGCCACCCATCACCAATCGCGCCACAGTAGCGCTTTGGTTGTGCTGACGGCTTTTTATGCCACTTAAGCGACATTCTTAAGGGCCTTCGATATCGACACTCAAAAATTATGGACCTAAATTGCTTGCAATTCAAACTATATTACCTTGGAGATTAAGTCAATTCTCTTAATGATTGAATGATCTATGTCAAAAATCGGACAAGTATAAAGCAGTATTTTACGTGGGAGAGCCATGCTGACGCATTAATTAGGCCGGGTTGTTCAAATTGATTCTACGGGTTCACAGAATGCTCGGCGTAAAATGCTACTTGTACTGTTTCCCTTAGTGAGTTAGAATATCAAAAAGTAGAACCGGCAACACAACCAAAGCACGGACTATGGCGCGGTTGGTAATGGGCGACGGTGTTCTCTTACAATATAGAAGACCCACCTGTTCCGTAGAATAAAGTAGACTACTACAGTCACTATTATGCGGTAACTTGCCTGTAATTCCCTTTGCGAGGCAGGTACTCCTTGAAGGTTTTGAGAGTGAGGGGCGAGGCGGGCACTTTGAAGCGGTAGGGTACGCTTTCATCCAAGAAGTGCGCTACGACCACCGTTTGCTGTTGTTGCTGATCGGCGCCGCCGCTGGTGCTGCTCGATTTACTGCCGCCGGCACTGTATGTAAACTTACTTTAGTCGTCTATGAATATGCAACAGGAATTGTAAAAGTACAGCGTACTCGATATGCACAACAAGTTGTAGAAAAACTCAACAATGCGTAATACAATCCGGCACTTGAAAGTCAAACCATTCCCATGGATATTTCAATAGAAAAATCTAAAATTACGCCAAATATATGAAACAGAACAGTAATTTAAACATATACAGCTGTATAAACTGGCGAACCGGTACGTGCTTCGCTACTTATAAAGTTTAAACGTGATAGCAAAAGGCTCATTAACAAAATCCGCCATATGTTAAATTCATTTATTACAAAAATGTGATAAACGATTAACCGCTCGACCGATTTTGTATAAACTTCACGCAAACCGTCTAGATAGGTTCAAACAAAGACTAAACATTTCGTTTGGCCAGGTGAGCCCGTTCTGGACTTATAAATTTTTATTATATAATAATCACTGTTACTTTTCGTGTATCTTACGTAGGTATGTATATATATATACATAGATACGTACTTAAGATACGTAAATACGCACGTGTAATGTTTGTACGTATTTAATCTATATTATAGATTAAGATATTAATTAAGAAAGTGGCGTTTCATACCGTGTCTGCCGCCGGTGTCTGTCGGCAGAGGAGGCCCGTCGTTCCAATCGCTCCCCTTCGCCAATCCAGAGAAGAATTCGCGGTTCGCTAGCACCGCTGAGACCACTCGCCCTGCCCTCGCTCACCACGGAGACTCCGCTGTCTGTCAGTTCGGTGACAGTCTTCTTCGAGAATGATCTGATACGAAATACATATAGATCATAATATGCTGATGACATTACACACACCATCACGACTTAACACGATTGATTACATTATACACGACACTGGATGCATTTCGTTTCGAACTGGTATGCACGGAGGTCCAAAGGACTTATGTCCACTAGTGAACTTCCGAAGGCCGAAATGGTGATTATGATGAATGATGATGTAAATATAATACTGACACTGGCAAAATGGTGATCGCTAGTCACAGATGCCAAACAATATGAAGAAAATAAATTATTATTTATTAGAACACTGACCTGCGCGTGGCGATATGCGGTGGTTGTTCATCGTAGTGGCCCGAATCGGCCGAGAGGCAAGAAGGCGCGCGACGCGTATGCCGACGCGGGCGCCGACCGCCTGGGGGTGAGCAGCCCGGCGTCCGCTCGGACCACACGCGGGACACGTGCTGATCTGAAATGGGGATAGTTGAAAGTCTTATTCGTGTCGTGTTCAGCGTCATCATTTCAGCCGTAAGACGTCCACTGCTGTAATAGGCCCTCCCCTTGGACCTCCACGAATAGCTGTCGGAGGCGACCTGCATCCAGTGTCTCCCGCCGACCTTTATAAGGTCGTCTGTCGAAGGTGGACGTCCCACAAATTAAAAAAGTGTCTCATTGATGATTCCTTACTAATTTACACAGTCATTAAATTAATATGAAGATACACACTTAAACTAAAATATATGTGCCTAAGATAGTTCCGTTAAATATAATAGCTTAAAAGAACACTGGTCAAGTTAATGAACACAGGAATGACTGAAACAATTAATATATTACCCAATATATCCTGATCATTATCGTCGTCTGGTTGAAGTTTTTCCCGTATGGCAGCTGCCACCAGTTGCGGTGGCAGTACTTGAGACGATGACTCGTCGCATTCACCCTGAAAATTTGAAAAAATGAAACTAAAACGAAGGATCAATATGAAGGATAATAGGAATGTTATATTCAGACTCAAGAAATTGTCAGACACACTTCCAATGTCTCATAACATTTTAATGATTAAAAAAGTTACACAACAATGTTTTTGGACGGTATTTAACCTATAAAACTAAATCATACTAGTGGCCCTTCATTTCAAACTGTTTGACAAACATTAAGAATTATCTTATTCTTGCATCAGGAATATATTAGATGTCATTATAGGTCTATTATCTACTGTAATCTAAAAAAGTTAAATATTACATTATTTATAGGTAAAATAGTAAACCTCAGCTAGTCTCCGTTCCAGTCTCTCCTTATTTTCGCGGTCTCGTCGCACTCTTTCTAGTTTCTCAATAAGAAGCGGCGCAAACTCAGCCGGCGGCAGAACCCGCAGTTGTTCCGATTGAACTCGCTGGGTACGTGGGATCATCTGAACATACATACACTCATGAGTGGATTCCTAATGAAAACACTCTATAAATAGTTCAAATTAACGGTAGAATGTAACAAAAAACCGTTTAATCAAATTTATTAAGTTTATATAAATTGTAGCTCAGATCACATTGAATCATACATACAGCCATTAGTAGTATCCGTTAAGAGTATCGGTTCTTCTACTTAAGATTGTAAATGTAAAAACATATATAATCATGTATAGATCTAGATATAGATTTAATATATATATAGCTATATACACATATCGTAGCTCACTTAGTTTAATATGTCTACCATGAAGCGATAGGTATCGGGTTCAAATCCCGATCTGGACAATTATAAATTATAATTTATTCGGTCTCTGGAAGGGCTTTACAGTGGCCGGGCGATTGTCTTAATAGTGTCACACCCGTATAAGAGCCATGCTGAAGCATATGCTGACGCAATGAATGGGCTGGCTCATCCGAAGTGATACCTCGGTCTCACAGAATACTCAGCGTGAAATAGTAGTTGTATTTGAAACGGTGTCTTTACTGTGTTTCGCTGAGTGAGTGACGAAGTCGGACACCCTAAAAATAGCCGTTTAAGTGGCGTAAAACGCCGGCAACATAACCAATGCGCGGCTGTGCCGTGGTCGTCCATGGGCGACGGTGTTTCTCTTAATATATAATAATATTTAAATATAATATTTTTATTTTATTTATAAAATCGCTTCGGTCGAGCCGGGCCAATTAGTGCGTGCGCGTACTCTGCCACGCGTATGACTGTACGTGTGCGTTATATAAATAAGAAATAAACTTTCACCATAGCTGTATCCTGCTCCTTATTAATAACGGCCTGCCGGTCTAGGCCATACAGCCGCTGTCGATGCCGCGACTCCCGGCTATCTCTCGGAACACGAATTGCCATTCCGTCCCTGCAAAATTACATTATATTTGTTAAATCCTTTCTCTTCATACATCGCAATCCACATTATTACACGCCTATTGCATTAACCAATGACCATTGAATCAACTATTCCAGTTTCAAAACTAACATTTCTCATTAATTAAATAAATCTTATAATTGTGTAGCATTGAAAATTTCGCTGCTATAAAAGATTTATTTTACATACAATTTAGATATTTATCCAAATTTACAATATAATTTTAGATATATATCTATGTATGTCGTGTAATGCAGTGCTTTAACGATAAAATTAGTGAGTAAGCGGGGCATACAGCCTATAACGGCAAATAATTTAAAAAAGCTGTTCTAACTTACCTTGCACAAGTTTAATTAAAATTACTTCTGTGTAGATTGAATTATCACTATTTCGTGTGTAAAATTCATAAAAAATTATTAAACTAGGGCAGCTAGCAACGTCTATTCTTGCATCTAAAGGATCGTCCATTAAATAAGTTTTTTTTTTATTTAAGACTACGTCCTCATTCCCGATCCAACATCACATGTATTATACCTACAGAGAACTTTTATTTCCTTTTCCTACAATTTTTCCTTAAGTTATTAGTGTTTTGAACTTCCCTTTAATCAAATAGTGGCTTGTATTAGGAAACCTTGCCCTTTCTTATTTATTCTAGGTACAGGTTACAGGTTTTTTTAATGGAAATTGTGGCAAACGAGTAGGAGGTTCAGTTAGTGTAAGCGGTCTTCCACCCATGGACACCCCCAGCCCTTGCGGAGGCTCTTTTCTTAAAGGTTCCCAGTCATATTGGTTTGGAAATACCCATGCTGGCAGCGGATTCCACAGTGGTTGTGCGCGGCACAAAATGCTTTCAAAAACACTTAGTTGTTGAACGACAAACTTCGAGTTAAAAAGGAAATAATTACAACTATATTATATTTAAAATACAGGTATCAACTATAACATTTTTCTAAAATTAAGGACCATTTACGGAAAAACAAACATATGTGATATCTTACTAGACCCTCCCTCCCCCTTGTGATATTTCATGATTTTTAACAACCCCTCCCCCTCTTTTCAAGTCTCACGCGATTAATGGACGATCCCTATTAACTACATACATTTACATAAGTTACACTAAACTATGCTACTCACTCCTATGGCCTGCGATCGTCGACCTGAACGTATGTATATGTCGCAGTCATTGGTTGAATCGGCTATTTAATCGAATGACTAGCGCGTTTATTGTCTGACGACATTCAATTGAATTACTAGGCCGAATGTTGACTGAACAAGAATGACTCAACGTCCAACTAGTTAGGGGTTTGCAGCATAGCCCTTTGAACAGAGCGGACGTAAAATTAGCCAAGTGATTGTAAGTGAGTGTTTGACGATGATTTTGACGATGACCCTGATGGAGAAGCTCAGAGTCATTCAGGGAGCTATAGAGAGAGTAATGGTCGGAGTCTCGCTGCGAGATAAAATCAGAAATGAGGTTATCCGTAGACGAACCAAAGTAACCGACATTGTCACCGATGCCATAAATATATTTCGGCCTTATATCTCATTCAACGACTACGCAAAATACCGTTCAGTCAAGACGGTGAACGTAACATTCAACATTTTGACGAGTTGTTCTTTAATCATTCAAGTAAAGGACGTCATTCAATGAAAGCGCTGGTCATTCGATCAAATAGCTGATTGAACCAGATAACTGCAACATATATACTGTATTAATCCTACTCACACACTACTGCCGGAGAGCGAGACAGCATCACTGTCCGTTCGCCCGCTGCTGAGACTGGCCCGTTCCGAGTCCTGTCGCGAAGTCGGCGTATATCCCGCGTACGACACATGAGCGCTGTACACTGACCGCTTGTGGCGGTGACTGTTACCGATCAAATGCCCAGGGGCAGGGGCGGGAGGTATTTAAGAGGTTGGACGTTATTAGGAGGGAGTATTGCATTAGAGAGAAGTATAAGGCATTAATCAGGCGATTTGTATATAGTGGAGGGTTTGTATATTTTTAAGATAAAATAATGCAAGTTGTAATATAATAAATATATTACGTATGTAATATGTAAATACAATCATTGGGATGTCAAGAATGAGTAAGAAATGTTGTTATTGTAGATATATAAAAGGGAATATAAGGGTATGGTCCGGTAACAGCGATGCAGCGCGTGAATGTACCAGCGTCGTCGGAACGGCAAACATGCGGGGACAAACATGGGGGCAAAACATACAAAATCAATCAAGCTGCTGGTGGGGAGAATTAAAATAATTAGCATTAACAACATGCGCTCTCGAAAATATAACGAAATAGCCAAGGATCGATGGATTTTATTAGAGAATCCACTATAAACGCTTCTAAAGATACACCTAATACTTCAACCTCTTTTTTGTGTATAAAGCAATAATTAATCATTCCGTATCTTAAATTGTGTTAGTGTATTCTCTAATTAATGAACACGTATGCGATCAGCCTACTTATGGCGTCAACATTTAAAATAAATTTTGATTTCTAATAGTAAAACATTTCTAGGCCTAATATATATTGACGCTTTGCTAAGCGTATTAATTGAGGTCTAAAAAAAAACATTACACATACAATATTATATACATATATTATTAAACAATATATGTCTATGTAACAGACTCTTAAAGTGATATTGTGCTTGTGATTACTTTTATTATATTTTTTATAGTATAGCGGACAATGTAGCAGGTGGGTCTCTTATGTGGTAAGAGAACACCGCCACCCAAGGACAATCGCCCCACAGTACGCCCATTGGGTATGTTGCCGGCTTTTTATGCCACTTAAACGGCATTTTTCGTAGCTTCACTAACTTGACCGCTTATCGTAGATGAGCCTGCTCGTTTGCCACCATTTGCATAAAAAAGA
>DWCF01005177.1:0-14772 GCA_018230265.1 Delias oraia
TCTTGAGCGATGTGGATCCAGCGGTTGCCCGCGACCTTTGTTAGATCGTCTTTCCATCGTGTGGCGGGACGTCCCACGCTGCGTTTTCCGGTGCGCGGTCGCCACTCGAGAACTATATTTAGATAATATTACATAGATAGAAATATATTTAGATTTTATTAACAAGTTCCGTTTTCCAAAAATAAATTAGATCACAAATATTGTATTCGTCTATTTTGGGATACTTGAAAATTCTTTGCTACCGTTTCGATTCTCGATGTTTTCAGTAGGTTTCGTAGATTCAGTGCTAAAAGAATAATTTACTATAGTTGGTGTTAGGTCTTCCTCTTCATTAGAGAGATGCCCATGCTCGTGCATGTATTGCCTCCTGGAACGTGGCAAGCGGAATTCAGGGAAAGGACCTCCTCCGAGATTTATGATGGCAACACCATCCTTACTTTCTTCCTGAATAAGCTGCCCTCCACTTCGACGTGACTTATGTTTTATCTAAAACAATTATATATTAATAAACAACTTTATAGTATTCCTAATATTAGGTACATTGTAAGTGATCATAATAAATTACAGATTATATTTAAAGAAATTCTGAATATTGGTCCAATCACAACATACGCAGCGTGAAATGACAGTTGTACTTGAAACGGTCTTCTAGTGTGTTTCGCTGAGTGAATTAGGATATCGAAGGCCCTTAAAAATGCCGCTTAAGTGGTGTAAATCACAACCAAGGTGCGAACTGTGGCGCGGTTGTTGATGGGCGGCAGTGTTCTCTTATCATATAGGAGACCTACCTCCTCCTTAATCCGCTATACCATAAAAAATTAAAAAAAAAGCACGGCAATCCGCGTTTTGGCTGTGTCAACAGTTTTTAGCGCCGCTTATCCGGTAGGTATATAAATAAATGCGCCTTCAATAACTTCATTTTAGTGAATCCCACCCAGCTATTTCACGGTAGCATTCTGTGAGTCCGTGGTAACAGTCCTGACGAATCGGCATGTTTAGTGTGTAAACATGCTTAAAACTTACCTTTAAAACTTTGTATTTCACGGGTGCCTCTTCAGATAACAAGTGTTTATCATCAATGTAGTATAGCAAGTCGTTTTTATACACACGTGGCTTTTCACCAGTGCTATTTAATATATTTTGCAGATATAATGTTTTTGTCTACAAATTCATACAAAAATGTAAAGCAATATAGGAGGTTTACGTCCCTAAATTCATTTTAAGGTATAAATCTTAATATATACCTCATAATTAATTCATCAGTGCTATATAGATAAAAAAAATATTTAAAATTTGGCATACATTTATGCAAACTGGCGCCCCTAAGCCTTCTATATCTAGTGATGATTGAAAGGCGATCTCTAATGGTCTTTAATACTTTAGCAGGAGTCTAAAGTGTACTTACATATTTCTTGTTAAATCTGTACTTTTGTCTAATGGTTGAAGCTGCCGTACTTGTAGCGATGGGCTTTTCGCGCGACTCCGCACGCATGTGTAGTTCGACGGTTTCCGACGAATAGTCGTAGTTATTCTCTGATAATTTCTTTCTTAGGCTTTTAATTAGAGCTTCAGATTGATTTTCAAAAGATTTTTCTATATGAAAAGTCTAATTAATTAATAGATAACTCGTTATGATTTTAATACGCTTTTACATTATAGTCACAATTTAAATTTTCTCCAAAGATGCATGTCACGTCAATTATTGTTTTTTTAACATATGGGCAAAAATTTAACGTGGTCATAAGAAATTTTAAAGAAACTGTGCGTGTTTGTTATTTGTCGTACGTAACCTACTCAACCGATTGAAATATGGTTTCCAGTAATAAAATAAAATCATAAGGATAACATAGAAGATCTGCTTCGTTTCAATCTGCCATACCATTTAAGATAGGTGCAAAGTAAGATTTTGAATCGTATGTTTTGCCGATTTTTATATGTTTTAAAATATAGAGTAAATTGATGAAAAAGTAACCGAATCTTTAAAAGCCATTTTTATTCGCTTTGATACTTTGGACTAAATGTATATGTGTAAAATCAATAATCTCATATAATACTCAGCGTGAAACGGTACTTGTACAGTGTTTCGCTGAGTGAGTGAGGATATTGGAAGTCGATAAAAATGCCACCTATTTGGCATCAAAAGCCGGCAGCACAACCAACGCGGCGGACTGTGGCGCGGTTGCCCATGGGCGTTCTTTTACCATATAGGAGACACACCTGCTTCGTTGTCCGATATATTATAAAAAAAATAAAAAAACCCTATTCTAAACCATACAAATATACGTATTTTAAACAATCATACCTTGACACGCAACAATAAGTAGACAGAATGACAACACCAGTAGCATCTTGTCATCGCACCACACACACATCGACAGATCCATTCAACATCTCGCCACACATTAGCAGACGCTCCCAGGGGTGATTAGAGGGGTCTGGAGGTGGTGCCAATGAAAAATCACGTCTTAATTACGCCTCTGGAGAGCGTTGAAGGTCGGAGCTGCTTGTCTTACTCATTTGTAGAGTCGCACTAATCAGCGCGCCGTCCCCAGCGGCTTTACCGTTAAATAAAATCGATTTGAGATGAAATAAAATATTTATCGAAATATTTTTACACATAAATACAACTTATGTAAACACAGGTTGTTTTAATGGTTTACCACTGCGTTATCGAATATCAACGTATGTCGAGCATGAATGTACAAAGGCCAAAAATACCAATGGTTAAACATTCGTCACTGCATTAGTGTGGTTTCAAGTATTTTGTTCAAGTATTTTGTAAGTCGAAGTAATTTAAGCTTTTACTTTTAAACTTTGTTGTTATTTATATTTCCACTGAAACTACAAGACTAATTAAAATATATGTACTAATATGTATTAAGTTCTCATATATTTTAATATTATTAAAATGTCAGTATAATTTTAAAAATAACCTATTTAAGACTGTTCTTTTGTTGATAATTTACAATATTAGGGACAAGTAGGTAACTAAAACGATTAGTAGCCTTATATCACGACACATAATATAAGTGTTTACATAAAAAATGAAGGTTATGTATATGTATAAAATTGTTAAATTCTTAATGATTTTTCGTATAAATAACAGCTTATCTGTGCAGGCAGACAATTACATTCGCTAGCACGTTTTAAATTAAAATGTTTTATGAAAGCCTTCGATTTACTAGCAATGTTGTCTCAAAGAGACAGTAGACAATGCGGTGGCACTCTCATTACATCCTCTGAAGCCTCACTGAAGTGAGCGGTCCGACAGCTTTGTAGAGTTTAAAAATACAATCTATTGTTATTGAGTGAACCCGAGACGTTCTTTAATGTCATGGATAAATTAAAAAAAACGAAACTAAATTAAATTGTAAACAATTGTCGTTCGTTGTTAGAAATGTTGATTGTAAGAAAGATTTTTTTTTCGTTTATGGTAAGGTAATGAAATTAAATTATTTCGTGAAAGGAATTAATTACGAACAAGCAAAGTAATATTGTATTATTTTTATGGTTATGCATTATTTCTTTGAATTTTTTGATTTTCCCACTGTTTGATATAAACATATTATTTATCGACAATCATAATGATTTTAACCATATTAATTAAAATCACTGTCTATCACGCTATATTAATTTAGTTAAAGTGTAATCATAATAGCCTTTTTAAAATTTACACACACAATGTTCTTGCTTATAAAATTAAAATATTGATTTTTTTGTATTGTATTGTAAAAAGTATGTGTTTTCGAAGAAATTTTATTGATTGCGAAGAGCTAGACCTCCAAAATCGATGAATACACACTTAAAAACAATTTATCAATACTGACTAATAATGTGTTTTAGTACCGGCAAATGTTCGTATAAACTTTCTGACAATTCGTCTTTTTATAACGTCTAGAACTAAAGACAAACTAAGTCAAGGTCTATTTCATATATTTTATAAGTAGGGATGATCACTTAACATCAAATGATCAGAAAGCTTGCAACGCATAAAAAATAAAAATATACAAGAATATACTGTAATGACGTCGTAGGAAGAGTGAACAATGTGACTCGTAGATAGCAAAGCAGTGCACATAATGACATAGGAGGTAGGTCAGGGTGCCGGCAATGCAAACGAGTTTCACCTACTTGTCTAAAAATTGTCGCTATATTTCATTCAAACGATCTACGAGCTGCGATCTCCCCGGGCTCGCTGGGGGTGGGGAACAATGTAGCTTTTATAAATTGTGAACATTCGGGACGATTCGCAGCCATAAGTCTTTTTATATACGGACCGGAATTAAAATGACTTTGTTCAAACGTTAATAAACTAACACATGTTTGCCGAGTACTTTTTTTCTACATCTATGTTATATTTAATCATATACTTATTATTGTTTTTTTTACTACATATTCGAAAACGAATAAGGCGGGTCCACAGACGATGAGAGATCGCCCATGGACGATCGCGATGCAATCCGCGCTTTGGTTGTGTTGATGACTTTTTTCTATAAGTAGAATTTAGTGAGAATCCGGTGTCCTCACTCACTCAGTGAAACAATACAAGTACAACTTCATACTGGTATTCTGCGAGCTTATTTTATAACTACAGACGAGCCAGCCGTATTAATGCGTCAGCATATGCTTTAGCATGGTTTTACGTCTGGGAAGAACTTTGTTATTTGTATATAAAATAAATGTGTTTATATTAAAGTAATGTTATGGTAAACAATGTAATTTTTACACAAAACTCGCAGACTTAGAAAAATAAAAAAGCTTTCGTTAACAGTGAAAATATAGGAAATAGATTTTTAAAATGCATATCGTTTTTATTTAATTCGATAGACTTGTAAGACAGCACAGCCTCGTAAAAGAGCGACGGTTTCGAGCCTCGGTCTAAATTATAATTTATAATTTTTTTTTTTGGTATCTGGGCTTAACAGTGGCCGGGTAAGCCATGCTGGCTTAATTATTGGGCTAGCTCGTTCGAAGCGATACCATAGAATTACAGAATACCAGCTTGAAACAGTAAATATACTGTTTTCCATTGAGTGTTGAGTGAGTGAAAATATCAGAGGGCCGTAAAATTATACCATTTAAATGTCTTTAACAGCCGACAACCCAACTAAAGTGCGGATTGTGGGTAGTTTGTTCATGATGGCAGTGATATTTTAGTATAGAGAAGATCTGCCTGCTTCATCGCTCACTTCAAAATCTAAAAAAATATATCTTCTTAAGAATATTATAAAACCATTCTGATAACTTCCTATACCCATAACATTCTTTGAAACGACGCGGTACGATTTCTTGCGTACGATTTTATACTGAATAAAGTATTTGCCATCATTAGAATCAAGCTATTGGAAATTGTTTATTATTAAATGTACTAATTGATGTTTTCTACAGTAAATATATTTATCGTATTGTGTAAATTGCTTAGTATTAAGCGGCGTATCTCTAATTCAATCAACTCATTGTTCCTTACACAAATTGAAATCTTATGAAATTCGGGAAGACGGCGTCACGGATCACGGAACACTATATATATGTTATCGTATGCTAATGACATCTTATAAGAGACAAAGAAGAAAATAAATTACTATTATGTCAAAGAAAAATCATTGTCTAATCAATTTTAAGCCTTTGACTCAAATTTATGTAGTTAGAATAGAAATTACAACATAGGCTTTAGAGGAAGGCTTTTATTTTCTACGGCATTTATGTATAAATAATTGTCTATGTTGGATATATCATAAATTTCTTGTCAGTTTCTTATTTTTAATGATTTGTAAAGAAATAATTTGTAAAGAATATTACGAAGGTCGCGGGCAACCGCTGGATCCAGATCCCTCAAGATCGCAGCGGGTGGGCGTCTTTGGGGGAGGCTTATGTCCAGCAGTGGACTTAAATGGGCTGATGATGATGATGATGATTACAGAAAATAAAAACACATTTTATCCGCAAGCACAAAACGAATATTAGGTAAATTTTGTCTATGTAAATTAAAAAAAAACATTGAAATCGCTTTCGTTCCAATAGTATCAACACAGGCTCTTACTGTACAATATATGTAGTAAAGATTTTAAAAAATCTCTATACCTAATAAAATATAATATTTAAGTAACAGAGCATTATTATTCACGTCTCCGTGGGCTCTCGAGTATACTATATACGATCCATTTTAGTATTATTTCTGCGAGTTTGTAATTTCCATAATACAACATACGCCTGTTTTTTCACTCGGAGTTGATTTGATTTGATTAAAAACATCATCTCGCGTTATGGATATTACAATTTGAACTAGATCCACGCCTGAATGTACCTGCATAACATTATACATACAGTAAAAGCAACTTTTGAATTGTAATGCAAATAATCATTTGTGTCATAGTGTGAATACACCATTTGTGCTACGCGGGATTAAATTATAACTAATATTTTTTTCTAGTTTCATCTAGTCATGTATTTAACATATGAAAAGAGAGAAGGGAAGAAAATTATTCATCCGTGGGAGAGCCATGCTATATGTTGACGCACTAATTGGGCCGGCTCGTTCGAAGTGATACCACGGTCTAAAAGAATACTCATCGTGAAACGGAATTTGTACTGTATTTCGCAGTGTGAGTATAACGGAGGCCCTTAAAAGTGCCGCTTAAGCGGCGTAGAAAAGCCGGTAACACAACTAATGCGCGGACTGTGGCACGGTCGTTCACGGTGTTCTCTTATCATATCTGCTCTGTTGTCCGCTATAGAAAAAAATTGAAATTACGTTATTACGTCTTTGTTATATAAGAAGCAATCCCAGTTATGAACGTTAAACACTAAAGTTACAGACTGTTCAAGAACATTTAATAATGTCTAAATCTCAAGCAACAACATTGCTTAAGAACTCTTGCACCATGTACGATCTTTCAATATAAGATTTAGATTGAAAATTTTTTGTAATCCGAGAAGTGCTGGGTACCTAAACATAGATTTTTCTTCGTTTTCCAGAGATTCCACTTAGATTGATGGGCACTTTAAAATATTAGATGAAGTTTATATTCTAATAAATGATGCTATAATAAATTGAAAACACCAGTGATTTAGTAAACGATTTTAAACATACATATTGTTTAAAAACTTAAACAGTATTATATTGTAAATGCTAAACGTATATTCAAACTACAAAATAAATACACAATTATGTATAATAAATACCAAGAGACTCCACAAAAAATATTTTCTCTAATTTCGTTAAGAAAGTTTTAACCAGTAACTTTAAGAAACATTTCTCAAAAGAAATGATTATACGATTAAGTTTGTATTAAGCCAAAAAAATTTGATAAGTAATTTTATTTTGTTCCAATAAAGTTGATATTTTGAAATCCTCCTAGCTAAGTGGTTTAAAATGTCTACCATGAAGCGAGATACACCGGTTTCGAATCCTGGTCCCTACAATTATAATTTAATTTACAATTTATTCGATCTGTGAAAGGGCTTGACTAGCACCCGTGGGAGAGCTGTATTGAAGCATATGCCGACGTACTAATTAGGCAAGCTTTTCCGAAGTGATACCATGACTCACAGAATAATCTGCGTGATATAGTAGTTGTACTTGAAACGATGCCTCTAGTGTACTTCGCTGAGTGAGTGAGGATATCACAGGCTCCTAAAAATACCGCTTAAATAAGTGGCAAGAACAGCCGGCTACAAAACCAAAGCGCGGACTGTGGCGCGGTTGTCAATGGGCAGCGGGGTGTACTCTTACCATATAAGGGACTGAGATAGATAAATAATTATTTCTAAAAAAAAATATTCTACGATTAAGTTTGTATTGCGGTAAAACGTACTCGACTAGCTAAGCCAGAAGCTAGACCACTCCAGTTAAACGACACTTAAGGTAGAATAAACAAGTGTTTATAGTCGTTTACAGCGCTCATTAAAGATAATGAAGTACTGAAGCAACGCACGACCCCAGATGCGTGGGCGACACTAATCATTACACGTGCTCATAAAGGTGTATACACAAAGAGTTAAATTTTTCTATTAGTTAGTATTATATTCCGGTGAAGACGATTTTATGCGCGCAGTCTTACATCGTTGAGATACCGTCCGGCCCCTCAGTCTGACCTCTGCCCCATGACGGGCCGTGTTACAGGTCCGAGTCTCGCAGGAAACGCCCTTGTGCTTATAGTGGAAAATACTAAGTTCTCCGCGAGTCCATAAACTCGCCCCCGTCTGCGTTAAGCTGTAAAGGCCGCTCAGACCAACAACGTGAAACCATATAAAAATATGATTAGCTGTTCATGAAAAATACAATTTTTAAACGACTGTACCTCGAAAGCCTTTCGTAGAATCAATTATGTTGTGATGTCCATTAACAATCTGCTCAGAAAAAGTGGTCAGGTAAACACGAATTGTAACGAGACAAAAATGTAAATCTTTTTACTATGGAAAGTTATATCGCGTTTGTAAATAAAATATATGTGATCAATGTTATGAGCACAGCCTGCATGCGCGGTACATGTCAAAGGTAGTTAAGTATTTTACAAACTATTCACACACCATAATCCAATGTAGAACTGATCATAAACAAAATTAATTATAATACGATTGACTAACTATAAAGAGTTTTGTAAAATTAAAAAATAAATAAACTATTTTTAAGGCTGTATATTAAAATTCATATTATATAATATGGCCATTTCAAATATATTTTTAATACCTTGGTTCAAGGCTTTGACATCAATTAATTATTATAAAATGTCAGGTACTAAATGTCTATGCTATGTATGCTACTGTAAGAAACGTGAACATAGTACCTAATGGTGATTTAATGAACTTCGCGTCTGTGATGTGAAACATAAGACTGCGCGATCTTTTAATTTTCTACACAAAAAAAAATATTTATTATTTTTTCATTCTTTTTATTTTCATTTTTTCCGCTTAAGCGGCGTAAAAAGACGGCAACAAAACCAATGCGCGCACTGTAGTGCGGTTGTTCATAGATGGCGGTGTTCTCTTATCATATACGAGACCCACTTGCTCCGCTCCTCGCTATAACATAAAAAAAGTTATATGTATAATGAAGAAATTATTTAAGTTTAATAAAAAAATAATTGGAAAAAGAATAAACGTTATCATGGAATGCTACATAATTGAATATTAAATTAACCAAATAGCATTAAAATGGCCAATGTAAGTCTTGAATTATTTTAAGACGACTTTATTCTACTTTATATGTACTTCATAATTTTTAAAGATCCAGAAATCGTATTGGATATTCGAAAAATGGATTTTCTATTATGAGTATCATATTATTCCGCAATCCTTCGTGCCTTCGGTCGAAAACAATAATTCTAGGAACAATGTATCGCTGCAATTAAGAGTTTTTGCGCATTACATTCGTTTCTGATATTTTTGTACAATTTGCGGCCACTCACAGCAAATAATAACCATTCGCAGTATTTCACAATTCGCCATTTTTGTAATGGCTTACCGATTTAAAGGCAAAATTATTTTCATAATTATGAACACAATACACACATCATAGTATAAATGAAACAGGTCCATAATACAAAGTACCTATAATATATAAAATAATTTTTCAAATAATAATAATAATTTTTCATTTTTCTTCATACTAAAGCGGACAGAGGAGCAGGTGGGTCTCCTATATGGTAAGAGAACAACATCGCCCGTTGACAACCGCGCCACAGTGCGCGCATTGGTTGTGTTGGCGGCTTTTAATGCCACTTAAGCGGATTTTTTAAGGGCCTCCGATCCTCACTCACTCAGCGAAACACAGTGCATGTATCACTTCGGACGAGCAGGCCCAATTAGTGCGTCCGGATATGCATGGCTCTCCCACGGGTAAAAGATATATAAATATATATGACACTATAATTATTCTTTTATGTGAACATAAACTTCATTTGTTTCTCTGTAAATAAAAAAAAATTTTTTTTTGAATAAGTATAGAACTAATATAACTTTTACGTTAGCTAGAAAAATCTTACCTACGAATAAGAAACGACAACAATTTTTTTGTTATCACCTCTCAATTCACACCTTGTAAATTGTTTTAATAATTAATGAATTTTACTAAATTGATAATATTACGTTAATTCCAAAAAAACTCAGCCAGCCATTGCCTCTATTTGACAATGACGGTATGAATGATGCGAACACAGTACGCGCGTTCAATCTATGCCAACGCAAACACAATTCAGTAGGTAACCTATCTATGAATAGACATGGCTTCTACTCAATAAAATAAATCATTCATTTCTTAACATAAATATGAAGGATAAACTTCATTTTTATAAAATTTTATAATTTTTAAGTGAAAATAAATTGTCGGAGTATATAATCTTGTACATTATATTCGTTGTTACATTTTATATATTCCTCACAAAATACACAGCATGAAATGGTAGTTGTACTTGAAACCGTGCTTCTACTGTATCGCTGAGCCACTGCGGATATCGGAGGCCCTCAAAAATGCAGCCCAAGTAAGCCGTAAAAGCCGGTAACACAAGCAATGCGCGGACTGTGGCGCGGTTGTCCATGGGTCGCTGTGTTCTTTTATCTTATAGGAGACCCACCTGATCCATTATGTGTTATATCATAAAAAATCTCTTCGTTCATGCATAAAGCCATTTTACGTTAAATACTTACGCAGTTTATTAGAGCGAAAAATGGTTCGGTTTCGTGATTCATGAAAATTAATTAATTGATATAAGAAATTATAGATTACCTACATAACAGTTCTTTTTTTATACGGTTCACATTTACCAATGGTCCTGGATTATGATTTTGTCTTTGTTAAATGATTTTTTCAAATTAATTCTTCTCTTACACTGAGATTACACTAGAAGTTGTCATAGTTTTCACCATCTGATCGACGTGTAAGGCTAAGTGCTGCATATCCAGTAAAACAAAAATAAAACCTTGAATTTAGATTGTCACGTGACAAAATGTAGACAGTATTGCATGAAGTGACAACGGCTCGACACAGGAAGGCTTTCACGCGATCTCACTGACATCCGCCCGCCTTACGCCCGAGAGTGAATCATCTATTGATAAGTTGCCAAATGTCAGGTTACTTCTGTATTTAGAATGATATCTTAATAATCATTTAGTGATGACACTAAGGATTTAGCTTCTAAATTACGTAATATATTCAGTGTATTTTGAAAACCAAGTATCAAACATTTATATTTATTTAATATTTTTGTATTACTTAATAGGATTTGATCATGTTGTGTATACAAAGATGTATATACATTTAAAGGTACAATCTTAAAATAGTAGTTACTAACGCAAATTTTTAAATCGAATTGATATCGTAAACCAATTAGATATATAAATACATTTCCAAGTATGTAATTTGCTATTGTATTATTAATTTATTTTTAATGGCGAACCTGTAATCTTAACTTGGCAACACAATTGAAACATATACTGTATCTATCTGGGGAGCTAATATTGTAATTATTAACTAAAGATAACGTCGACAGACAGAACTTAGATATGAAAACAAAGCCCTGAAGTAACGCAGTGATAATACTTTAAAGTAGTTTTGTATAATACAATATTAATTATAATAAATAATAATAATCATTACACATATTTCGTATGTAAACCCGTGGTAAAGCCATGCTGAAGCATAGGCTGAGTGAAATGGTATTTGTATTCTCTTTCGGAGAGTGAACGAGGATTTCAGGATATCAGAGGATGTTGCATACCGCTTAAGCAGCGTTAAAAGTACGCAATCAATAAATGTGGCGTGGTTGTCTATGGGTGGCGGTGATCTCTTACTATTGAGGGAGATCCACTTGCTCCGTTGGCCACTATACAAAAAATTAGTATTCAATTTTACACATAATATTAAAATATAAATTTCACAAGTAATAAGGAATATATACAATACATTGTATTAGTAGAGTGAATAGTGGCATGTTTGCCGAGAAATGTAGTGAGGTGAGAATGTTTTAATCATGTGACTATCCCGTGGGCGGTTCAGAGGTCGGAAGGGGGGCAATTCGCACGGAATGTATCTACCTAATGATTTGAGTGCATCTCCCGCCCAATACCAGCCAACCATAGGGTTGTTACGATATTTCATTTTTTTATAGTATGGAACACCGCTGCCATGAACAACCGCGCCACACAATCCACGCTTAGGTTTTGTTGCCGGCTTTTTACACCGATTAAGCGCCACTTTTAAGGGCCTCCGATATCCTCACTCACTCTGTGAAACACAGTACAAGTACCGTTTCACGCTGAGTATTCTGTCACTATAAGCAATTTTTCTTTATTAAATTTTGTAAGCAGAAATAAAGAGATAATACGTAAATAGTTCTGTATTAAAAAAATACAGAGATAATATTGAAACTTATAGATACATGTAGCTGACACAAACATAATGAATAGATTAATTGAAATATTATTTAAATATTAATCTTTATTTTATTTTACTTTATCGTATTATTCAAACGTCATTACACAACCTAAACATATTTTAATTTAATTAACTTAGAATTGATTATCACCATAAAAAATCATTAAAGCATTTTTATGCAACTGTTATATTATCACATTAATTCAAGGCCATATTTTTAATTTGGATAAATATTGACTTGTAATTATTTCAAAGATTTTTAATATAACATAAGCCAGTACTCATTGTAATAAAATAGTTGGCACCCCTAGATGGGCACGGAGAGCCGTCAGTAAAATCAGTCATTGTTATAGCAGATGTTTTAGCGCTCAAACTGTAATTTGCTAAATTGTCCCTTTCTGCATCAGCAGACAGCGAATTTCAGGTGATCCAAGAGTTATTTCTAATAAGCTAAGTACGTCTGTCGAGTAAATCTTAATTGGAATTGATTAAATTTTTTCGTCTCAAATGTAAAAAACATTGGGAATGTTTTATGGAACTCCACGGTGAAAAATGTGCACAATGTCTTGAAATTTGTATTGATTAATGAACTTTGGCTTTAGGTTTTTAGGAAATTAACGGCCCTAGCATTTTATTATTAACATACTATAATTATTTGTACAACAGGACAGGAAGGTCACCTTCTGATGGTAACGCATCAACGTTGCCCATGGACAACCACGATTTAGTTGTTTTAAAAACCTTTGTGGGCCTCTAGTAACCGTTATCAGCAAAAAATAAGCAATTTAAGTACTATTTCACACTGATATTCAGTGAATCTGAAGTATCACACCGGATGAATCGGCCCAATGAAATATGAATGCGTCAGCATGCTTTGCTCTCCCATGTAAGCAGTATTCAGACACTCGCCCAGCAACTGCTGAGCCCTTCCAAAGAACGATTAAATATAAAATTATTAGTTCTACATAAATACAGACTGAACGAACCCAGCACAAATGGCATCATGACAGCCTATATTGCAGTGATTGACCAATCAATGAGTGCAATAATAATTGAACAATTATTAGTTACCTGTAGCCGTGTATACTGACAGCTGTAGCTGACAGTCCAGACATCTCAGCACAACATAATATTGATAATTATAGTAAAATTTAGAAGCAATAAATACCTTGATCGTATCAATCCTCACTACAAATAAATATACATT
The DNA here is from genome assembly GCA_018230265.1 of Delias oraia. Taxonomy (NCBI): domain Eukaryota; kingdom Metazoa; phylum Arthropoda; class Insecta; order Lepidoptera; family Pieridae; genus Delias; species Delias oraia. Next base: position 13,578 of record DWCF01005177.1, read on the forward strand.
ATATTCACTATATATACTAACGTATTAATTTGGCCGGCCATCCGATCCATCAGAAGTGATGCCATAGGCTCACAGAATCTCATTATGAAATGGTAGATGTACTTCAAATGGTACCTGGTATTTCACTGAGTGAGTGAGGATATCAGCTCTTAAAAGTGCTGCTTAAGCAGCGTAAAAAGCCGGCTAGATAACCAATGCGCGGACTATAGCGCGGTTGGTCATGGGCGATGATATTCTCTTACCATATATGACACCCATCTGCTCCGCTTTCCACCATAAGTACCAAAAAAAATATTACTGATCTTCTAATATTATGATTTTTGGTATAAAACAAATTAATGATGCAAAATCTAGGAAACTTTTCTCTTCCTGTTTCTTGGGAAGGTTCAGTGTTGAGTCGCTTCAGACTTGTAGACATTAAAACTACTCAAAATATGTATTCGAAACTGTGTCTGCGAGTTTGAGGACGGACTTTCACGTGCTTTCTAGAGCTATAATATACATAATTTTTTATTTATTGAATTTTTTTTTTACAAAAATGTGATATATGAAGAATCGCTCGAGCGATATGTGCAAACTTAACGTAAATTATCTACTTAGTAGTTCAAACAAATCCAAACAAAATTTCAAGAAAATTCAAACAAAAGTTCAAATAAGAGTTTTATTGGATAGGTGAGGCCGTTAAGAGATCACCGCCGCCCATAAAAACCGCCTTACAATCCGCGCTTTGGTTGTTTTCTCGGTTATTTACCGGTGATCGCATGGGATCATAGCTACGAGGCTCTCAAACAAATTCATACATTAACTAAATTAATTTATAATTTCAATTAAATCACATTATAAAGATTAAAATAATCTCTATTATACGTACATTTTATGGAAACACATGATTTCTCAATATGAATAAACAAATGCACACACCAGTTTTCAAACGTGTAAATTAAATTAATTGTAATGCGTCCAAATAAAAATAAAAAAGAATAATCTTTATTCACTTGACCACAGTAAAATGACACATAAACTATCAACAACATAGACAAATCCTAATGTGCAGAGAAATTACATTTAAGGTTTGAACATTAAGTATAAAGTTTGGTATATTTTTATAATAAGGATTGTTTTTAAAAAAATAACTTAATTTTGTAATTCTTCAAACTGATATGTTTCATTTAGAACCTAGAAAACTAAATATATA
>DWCF01005178.1:0-14771 GCA_018230265.1 Delias oraia
TACTTTTATTCATCAATTAAAAACACATACAATCCTATATTTTCATACTTCCAATACCAACCCCTTTTTCTTTAGTATATTAGTACTTTAATAATATATAGAGCTAAAAAAAATTGTCATCATTCAATGAGATATAAATATTTTTAAACATCACTTCTCTGATAATTAAATTTCTCGGACACTTTTATCAATATACTTGGAGCTTTTTTATTTTATAGCGGATAACGGAGCAGGTGGGTCTCCTATATGGTAAGAGAACACTGCCGCCCATGAACAACCGTGCCATATACCGCGCATTGGTTGGCCTCCAAAATCCTCACTCACTCTGCGAAACACTGTACAAATACCGTTTCACGCAGTATTCTTTGAGCCCATGGTATCACTTTGAACGAGCCGACCCATTTACTGCGTCAGCATATACTTCAGTATGGCTCTCCCACGGGTGAAAAAAAAGATATAACTATTTTTATCATCATTTCTCTGATACTTCAATTGTTCTACCACTTTATCACTAACTTGTACGAGCATATAGACGTAACAATGTAAAAATAGCCACCGTGGGCATCTAATTATGTCGAAGGGATGACGAGATGGCTGGACATCCAGGTCAACTGGAGACGCAGAGGTTTATTGTGCTAATACAATATATTGGCAGGATATGTAGGTTTGCATTATAGTATATCAACTAAAAACTTGTACTTATGTTGTTTCGCTGAGAGAGTGAGGATATAGGAAGCCCTTAAAAATGCCGCTTAAGTGGCGTAAAAAGCCGGCAACACAACCAATGCGCGGTTGTTCATGCTCCGTTAATCCACCTGCTCCGTTATCCGCTATACGCTGAAATGGCAATAGGCTGGCTTCATCGCTCGACGAACCAACTATCGATGGGGAAGAAAGGTTTTCGAGTGACGACCGCGTACCGAAAAATGCAGAGTGGGACGTTCCACCACGCGATGGAAAGACAATCACATTAATGTCCCGTGCAACTGCTGGATCCAAATCGCTCAAGATTGCTATAGGTGAGCGTCTTTAGGGTAGGTATATGCCCAGCAGTGGACTTAATAGGATGATGATTAAGAAAGTAAACAATCCAACGATAGATCCATTTGTATATCCATTCAATATATATGATAAAACAAGTCATAACGAGCGAGGCCATTAATTAACTAATTAGTGACACATGAGTTGAATAAAATTAGAATATTTGATATTCTCAGGGTTAATTTACATGGCTCAACATAATTTGGCTTTCAGTACGTCGTATAAGGATTACGTATACAATTTTATACGCTGTGAATATATTATACTGAAAATTTTCGCTACATTCTAAAATTTTATGCTGAAATAACGCTAGTAAATAAAATTTCAGCAGTAACTATCTATGTTTGGTTAAAAATAGAATAGACAGTAGGAGAGTCATGCTGAAGCATATGCCGTTAGCATTACTCATCCGGCAGTCATCAGCAGTCACTAACTGGCTCGTCTGACTCGTTTCACTTCGTATTCTAATTGCACTGTGTTTCTCTGAGTGAGAGAGGATATCGGAGGCCCTTGAAGTCGGCAACATAATCAAATCACGGCTTGTGGTGCGGTTGTACATGGGTGACGGTGTTCTCTAACTATATAGAAGACCCACCTGCTCCGTCAAGTGTTATAAATAAAAGAATGAAATAAATGAAATTTATATTTAAATGCTTATAGATATTTTAGCATTGGTATTTTTATATTATGAACCATTACAATTAATTAAAATATACTAAATAAAAAAAATTAATTCGTATCATCATCATCATCATCATTATCAGCCCATACAAGTCCACTGCTGGACATAGGCGTCCCCCAAAGACGCATGGTCATAGGGGGGTTATTTGCCTTAATCACCATGCTTGGCAGGCGGGTTGGTGATCGCAGAACATCTACTGTACTTTAATTCGTATATATCTTGAAAATAAAAGCATTTTTTATATATTTCATAAAACAATGTCGCAGCATGTGACTTTAATGTTGAACAACTGGCAAAGATAATTTTAAGCTTCTAAACCAACCTGAACTTAATAAAGATGATTGTGAGATGTGGTTTTGTTGGAAATTTGTTCAAACATCTGTAAACAATGGCTTCAATTATTTTATATTGAGTTGTTGCATGAATTTTTCTTTCCTTATAAACGTCAATCAGTCGATATTCACTGCTCTACACAGAGTTCTTCGAGTAACCCAGGATCGCCAATTACTGCTCAATGTTTCCTGTGAACATGGGCACGTCTTCTGTCTGTCTGGTCAGCTTTGAGCCATATCTGAGGCGTCCTTGTTTTACAAATCATTAAAGTAAAGATGTGAAAAAAATACTTAATTACTATACGAATTTTTTTATGAAAGTCGAGAAGCCAACAAGTAGGAGGCAAACGGTCTTCCGAGCGTAGATGCCTCCAGATCTTAATTTAATTTTTTGGGAGGTAAACAGATAGCTCATTTAGGACAGGCATTCCAATACCAATGTACACTATTAATCTCAATTGGGGCGTGAAAGTCTAAAGGAAATGAGATTACTAATTAATTAATTAATAATTAATGAATGAAATAATGGCCTTATCAGTTCATATCAGATTGAAATCGCATTTGTACAAACAGATACAAGTGTTATGCCACTGCAAATTAATTAATAACGTTTAATAATCCTAAAAGACTCTTTGTCTTTGTAAATTAGTTTTTTAATTAGTGTCTCATCCACTTTAGAGTCAATATCAAAGTTAGACTACTCGAAATAACTTTCTATTGAATCTTATCTTATTTCTTCCAAATTTTGGATTTAGAATTCATTTACGTAAAATATTTTCCTAATATTTTCAAACTCGAAAGACTAGTTTGTAAAGTTATTCATAAAATAGTTTAAGAAATAAAATAGAAATTATATTGTTATGGTCTTTTAGTGCACGCCATTCCATAGGTGCATTCTAATATATGCTTACAACGATCTAAATACTCAATACATTGAGAAAATATGAGTATTAAGACGAGTATTGTGACTTGTAAAAAGCCGGCAACACAATCATACGCGGACTGTAGCACGGTTGTTCATAGGCGGCGGTGTTCTCTTATCATTTAAGAGAGCCACCTGCTCCGTTGTCCGCTATAGAATTTAAAAAAATCTATATAAATACTGTGGCATAAATTTACTGTTCCTTAATACAGGTTCTATATTTGTATTTAAATGAATTGTAAGCTATAAAAATATATTTAGCTCTACACTATGCGATATAATTAAAAAAAAAATTATTCAAATTCAATCTTTTTCTTTGTTCATAGCCACCCGTCAGATTGAATTCAGTGCAAACTCTTTCTGACAAACTGTTTTCATAGTAAAAAAACAACCATAAACTTATCTAAAAGTTGTCTGTCTATTAGATCTGTACTTGAGAATTGGAACTCTTTAAGACGCTCGTGGATTACAAAAAGTTTTCTTTGTAAACTTTATTTCGAATTATTATTAACGACACCATCTCTACAGAGATTGCTTGTCAGTTGCATGACTGCGCACATAAAATTTACTTTATTTTAAATATTATGGTTCAATACAAACAATTACTCTGAGTATGGTTTTGAAGCTAGAAATTTTTCTAACATCTAACGAACACTTTCTACTAAAGCGATGTTATAGCGGAAAACAAATACTTCAAAATTAAAAAAGTGTCCTAAGTATAGAAATCGAATATGTTGGAAATTTTCACTTTACCAACACTGAACCGTATATTTGAAACAGAAGTTGACTGACGAGCTTTTTAATTGAAGTGTATGTTTACTAGACCGATGTTATAATTAAGAATTGAAATGAAAAACGACTATAGGAATATTTATTAAATAAATGTCACGAATTGCTTTTCAATTTTTTTATAATATAGCCGACAACAGAGCATTTGGGTCTCCTGTATGGTAAGAGAACACCGCCGCTCATGAACAACCGCGACACCGCCACACGGATCAATTTGTAAAAATAGTGGTATTATATATCGTCAAAAAACTAATTCTCCCTTAGAGGCTTAAGCGGAGAACTGTTTATCCCAAACTGTCTCTTCAGCACCTTTTCCTACACAATTACAAGTTTATAAAATACTAAACTTTATAATATTCGTGGAATTAATTTAATATAAATTTCAATATAAATGCCACAGAATATTCAGTAAGAAACGGTTCTTGTACTGTTTTTCGCTGAGTCAGTGACGATATCGGAGGCTCGTAAATATTCCCGCTTAAGCGGCGTAAACAGCCGGCAATACAATCAAAGCGCGGTTTTTCGTAGGAGGCTGTGTTCTTTTACCATAAAGAACCACCTTTTCTGTTATCTGCTATAGCATAAAAAAAGAACATAGTTATAGAAAAATAGTTTCTTTAATAATAATTATTAGTGGTTTTGTATGTCATTATGCGATAGTATATTTTAAATAAAATATTCTATAGCGAACAACGGAGCAGATAGACCCACCTGATGATCCGGAGCAGAATGGTCTCCTATATGATAAAAGAGCACCGCCGCCCATGAACTTCCACGCCACAGTCCGCGCATTGGTTGTGGTGCCGGATTTTCATCCCGCTTAAGCGGCACTTTTAAGGGCTTCCAATATCATTCATGCGAAACATACTACAAGAACCGTTTCAACTGAGTATTCTATGAGCCCGTGGTATCACTTCGAACGAGCCGCCCCAATTAGTACGTCAGCATATGCTGCAGCATGGATGTTCTACGATAAATTAAATAAAATATCGATCATTTTCATAATTTAGAGGTCATATTAAAGAGGTATTAGGGATTTTGAAAATATTTATGTTGGCGCAAATAAACGCCTGAGCCCCTTAGATAGACGAACAAAAGACTGTTGTATCCATTCAAACACAAAATTCTATTTGGAAAAATCAACTTATGTATACCTAAATAAGAACGATTCTCGCCTGACAACATACAACGCTGGGTCCAAAGAAAATGTTAGGTTAATGATGTTATTCAAGTTATGTGGCGAATTTCGAATTAAGATTACGATTAAGAAATTAACAAGTTATAACGAACCTCATACAATAATGTAATCGTGTTACAGAGAAGATATTTATTAGAGAAAATTAAAAGTTTTATTCGTTTTTTTTATATATTAACTGAAATTTATTATAGAAATAAACACACAACATTTTAGAAACATTTAGGTGGATATTTAAGATAATAATGCTATAAAACTTATTATAATGTGTTAAAATGACCCAAGTAAAGTATGCCAAAAATATATCTTTTAATATTTAATTATATAAATTAAAATATCTGTTTGTTATTTAATTTATTTTTACTTTTGCACACGTGGGAGAGCCTTGCCGTAGCATATTCTGACGCACTAAATGGGCCGGCTCGGCCGAAATGATACCACGGGCTCATAGAAAGCTGAGTGTTAAGCGGTACTTGTACTGCGTTTCGCAGAGTGAGTTAGGATATCGGAAGCCGTTAAGCAGTGCCGCTTAAGTGGCAAAAAAAGCCGTCAACACAACCAATGCGCGGACTGTGGCGCGGCTTTTCATGGGCAGCAATGTTCTTTTACCATATATCCTGCTCCGTTGTCCGCTATAGAATAAAAAAAATAATACGAAATTTTAGTGATAGAGGGCTTTGTGAAGGCAAGTTTTAGGTTAAATTATTTCTGATACCTAATATTGTGTTTACCTACTGTTATGAAATATCGTATTTTTTATTAAATTACATTGCAAATTTTTATTAATATTTTCCAGTTTGTTTTATCGCGTTAACCAATTAGATTGAAACCGCAGCTGTTTTTAATTCAATCGTATTTTTTATTCAACGTTGTCAAACTCCTAGGCCGCTTCAAATTTCTTTAAAATTAATTAAATATCTATCAAATTTAAGAATAAAAACGTCACTTCAATAACTTGAATGAGATTCCATTATCACTTTGCCAACTTTTCAATCTAACTTCCACGCCCAACTCGTTTTCTTTGCGGATATCAACAAATTGGAAAAACATTTTAACAATTCTCATTTTCCAATAATCTATATCATATTCAGGAATTTCACCTTTGTGTGTATTTTCCTTCTTTAAACCATTTTGAACGAAAATTATCGGCGTCATGACTTTAAATTTATTTTTAAATATACTCTATTTCATAAATATAATCAATACAAATTGGGATCTTCAAAAAAGGAGTACAAAAAGTAAGGTAAGTAGGAGTAAAAAAGGAGTATATATATATATAGGTACTCCTTTTTTGAAGACACTATATATATATATATATATATAGTGTCTATACCTTAAAGGCCGGCAACGCATCCGCAGCTTTGCAACGGCTATAGGTGTCCATGGGCGGAATACTGCTTATCCTGGGTGATCCTCCTGCTCATTTTCTACAGTTGCCATAAAACAATAATATAAATGTATTTTCGTAGTTTAGCTGAAGAAAATCAAATACAATTTAATCCTAGCTTATAACTAAAGTTACACTTAAATAGGAAAATTTATTTGTGCGAATATGGTAATGTATAAATTAATATACTCCAGACGAATTCAAATAAATTCAGTGTTGAATTATTTGCTTAGGTTATTGCTAAATAATTGTTTCTACGTACCCTATTCAAAATTAATTTGAAACAAGCTTTGAAGTCCTAAACTTAAATATACTATTATGAAAGATGTCATTGTTGATGTAAAGCAATTACGAAGTCGATGGAGGTCATTTAGTTCGCTAACAGAGCATTGACGATATTCATAACATTCAATTGAAAACTTTTACTGTTTAAATTGTTTAAAACACACTGCACAGAGATAAGCAACTATTATTTACTTGAAAATTACACATAAATTCACAAAATTATCTTAAATGAAATTCCTGTTAAAATACTTGCAATTATCGCTTAACTTATTACAAGATAAAAGTCTATAAAATGTAACTAAATAGGCAAAATATATTAAATTGGCTACTCAAACGGACAAAGATTCTCACAATATTGTTTTCACTAAATAATGGCTAAGTTTATGCCTATCATCATCATCATTTCAGCCGTAACACATCCACTGCTGGACATAGGCCTCCCCTTCGGACCTCCATACATACCTGTCGGAGGAGACGTGCTTCTAGCGCTTTCCGGCGACCTTTGTAAGGTTGTTTGTCCACTTGCGGGGTAGACGTCCTACGCTGCGCTTGCTGGTCCGTGGTCTCCACTCTACCACTTTCCGGCACCATAAGCCATCTGTTCTACGTGTTATATTGCCAGCCTATTGCCACTTTAGCTTGCTAATTCGGCGGGGTATGCCTATATACCGCCATTATGTTATTCCTTGCAAAATTATAAAAATGTTTATACTAAGAAATAAGTATAGCGCTGTCTCATAATAGATTCTCGTCTCGTGTATTGAGCCGTCGATACAAAATACCGTCTCAATTAATCTATTGAGGTATTCGGCGAACAATTATTATACTTGTATGATAAGAAATTTTATACTACGTCACCCACGAGAGATATGAAGACTGTACCAAACATCTAGTACTTAACAACATATTTTAAAGAAATCAACTACACAAGAAATTTAGAGAAAATTTGGAGAACGTGGTTTTAAAAAAATAAAATTCGCTTTAGTTTTGATTTAATTAAAATAAACAAACTTTCCATCAAAGATGTAGTTATTTATAAATCATTTTTCACTGGAGACCTTATATAAGTATGTTTCATAACGTATCTCAGTTTTATTAATAGGATGTATTTATTGTAAAACAAACAGAAATAAAGTCATATTTAAAATATAAAATAATTACGGTTCAAAAAACATAAATTAACAACTAAAGTGGGAACGATGAATGTTCATTAAAATATTTTGAGAGATAAATTTGTTAAAAACAGATATTGCGAAATATCAAAGAGTCGCTTATACCAACATGGAAATAAAAATCACAAACTGCATCATTTTAAATATTATGAAATAAAGTTATTACTGATGGAAAATATATAAAAAGAACTGTTTTTAAATTGTGATAGGAGGCAGTTATAGACATTTTCCACATTAAACAAAAAAAATCGAATCGAAAATAGTTTATCCGTTACATATAAGATAAAAACAGATGCATATATACAATATGTCGAGTAACGTGATATATTCTCACCGTATATTCATATTAAATTAACTTGAAAGGTCTAAAAGCAGAAATGATAATGTCACGTTAGCTTGATCGATATTAATATAATTTTGCCTAAAACGTCCGACGTTAAACGAGTTCCTGACAAGATGTGACGCGCCGCTTAAATAATATTAAAATGGATGTGACGTCATTGACATATTGACAACGTTAAGTAAAAGGATTTCGTAACTCGAACAAACAAAGATATTTACATAGACAAAAAAATATATAAAAAATAAGATTACGTTGAATGTTATACGATATACAAAAAAAGTTTTATTTACGTAAAAGTTTTTATTGCATTATTTATGTTTTATTTACAGTTTAAGTACTTCTAGGCTGTGGCACTAATTTTATTCAATAAAACATGCTGTGATATATATTTTTTATTGTTTTATTTCTTGTCTGTGGTGGTTAAAAAAATAAAATACTGACTGCATACAGTTGTATCGCAATGACAAACACTTTTTCGTTTTTTTCGTAGCTTTATTTCCTTGTTTGTGCTAACTTCCTTGCACTTTTTCAGGGTTTTACGTTCCTTCCTGTCAGTTCGCTGTAAATATCATACTTTATAGACATGTTAATTAAATACAATATCATAATTATGTAAAAAATTGATGGCAATTAACAAATGTTTATCCAAGCCGTGTAAGAACTTACGAATGGTTTGTAATTACAATCCAAAGGGAAAACTATTTACTAAATTATCTAGTTTGCAGTTGTATTTTATCGTTGGCTATTTTCTAAAGCCATTTGTTGGAATGATATCGGATATCTTAATTAAACTTAGATTTAAAAATAATACAAATATATTTCTAGAATATATTAATTAAACTCGAATTATTTGCAATTTTGTTAACTTCTGAACACTTAAGATATAATAAATTAATCCATTAATAAAAATTTATATGATTCTATATACATATAAAATAGACCTACATAGTAATAATATTAAAATGTAATATTTGGATTTCTTTAGTACGGCTAGTTCTAGGTATTTTAAAAGGAAATACTGCGGCCTATAATTATCATCTATATCGATAATTTTCATCAATATATTCTATTATACATTTTTGGAAATGAAAATAATAAATATAATATCAAAGACTAATTCGTTGAATGTTGTGTAGTGGAGTGAGAAAGAAGGCGCCAGCGATTCTGATCAAATCTTTTACACATGAAGAATTTAGTTTGTTTTGTTCTAATGTAAAAACTATATAGACTATAAAATACATTTATACAAATTTTTTTAATATAATGGCGATAAACGGACGCGACATTTTTTATTATATTTTGACCATATCACACAATGCCACTATAAATTATATATGTAAGAACTATATTGGAAACTTTCATTAAAATGCCTTTCATAGTTTTTGTACCAACGAGTAATAGACATCCATCCAAAAATATATTTAGCATATTACAATTGACGCCAAATGTAGTGTAAAGTTATCCATATGCAGATAATTATTGTGTTTAATCTTAAAAGTGTCTGGGATCATTAACACGAAGACGGGAATAACTGTTTACAAGGGCGGGTGAGCCGGGCGAGAATCTTAACACTGTTGCACGCGTGGGAGAGCTATGCTCAAGCATATGCTGACGCACTACCCGGTCCGGCTCTTTCGAAGTGATACCACGGGCTCACATAATACTCAGCGTGAAACGATACTTGTACTGTATTTCGCAGAGTAAGTGAGGATATCCGAGGTACTTAAAAATGCCGCCTAAATGGCAAAAAAGCCGTCGACACAACCAATGCGCCAACTGTAACCGTTATTAATGGGCGGCGGTGTTCTTTTACCATATAGGGGACCACCTGCTCCGTTGTCCGCTATGCTGTAAAAAATATTTATAATTTTACCTATGAGAAAGACTAGTTTGACTAAGATTTATTGCAACCGCTGGTAGATTTAAATAGACTAGCAAATTCTCTACAAGTGCACATCTTAATGAGAGTATAGGTAGGAATCAATCCCGACTAATATAGAGCTCAATTTGTATTAGAACTAATGGATACTTCATCTAATAGATCAATGCTCAAAGTCCTTTGATGTCTATTGAAAACTTCCTCTATTTCACAGAAGAATCCTTTCACATGTGTTGGTATATATCAGAAAAGCATTAGATATCGAAAAAAAAGAAAAGAATTCTTGGATATAGAATATGACAGGAGGTTCAACTAAGAAAAGCGGTTCTCCATCCATAGATACCTTTAGTCCTTGCAGGGCTTTACAGGTCCCTAAGTATCATAATCATCAATAATTACCATCAGCCTATCAAAGTCCGCTGCTCCATATGGGTCACCATGGTTTGAAATTTTGATATTGGTTTGAAAATACCACTGCAGGAAGCTGATCCCATGGAATTATGTTGCGCGCCACAAAATGCCTTAAAACCGCTCAGTGGTAGACATATTAAGTAATTATATAATAAAGTTATACCATTATAAAAGGGTTTAAATCTGTTAGCTCATAGATTAAATTTTTTACAAAGTACGAGTATGATGAATGACAGGTGATAGACAGAGGTCGCGCGACGGTAAAAGTAATTATTAAAGCTAATTTACAATAAGCAGAATTGCTGACAGAATTTTCTCAAATTGAGTCTTTTATTTATATATAGCGAAGAAAGAGTTAGAGATCTTTGCCACCTAGATAACTGTGCAACTATCTACATTTTGATTGTGTTGCCGGCTTTTTACTGGGTCGGTTTTTTAGTGGGGGGCCCATTCAATCCTTCTTCACCATCCTTACTCACTCAGTTAGGAAACTGGAGTACACTAGGTTCAGTATCTTACCACTGTCGCACCCGTGCGAGAGCCATGCTGAAGCATATGTGTACGCACTAAATAGGCCGGCTCAAACGAAGTGATATGGACTCACAGAATGCTCACCGTGAAACGGTACTTGTACTGTGTGAATGAGTTGAGTGAGTGAGTGAGGATATCGGAGGCCCTTAAAAATGCCGTTTAAGTGTGTTAAAAACCAGGTACACATTCAAAGCGCAGATTGTTGCGCGGTTGTCCATGGGCGGCGGTTCTCTTACCACATAGGAGACCCACCTGCTCCGTTGTCTGCTATACTATAACAAATGCATAAAAGTTTCATTTAATAGTTAAAAAATTATATAAGAATCTGAAATGCCTGAATTAAACTAATAACAATTAAAAAATTAATAAAATCTCCGAAATCACGACGCAATTTAACTAGACAATCAACCTTATTATTTCCACGTCAAGTGATTCACATTTTAACAATTTTGCTCTAACTTCATAAAAATATGATTTGACTTACTGCTAAGGGCATTTCATGTCCTCTCTTCTTAACAAGTTTTGATATTTCAGATGATTTCGATGACTAAGTGGAAAAATATATATTTATAAGAATAAAAATTAAATCCACCTCAAAATGTTGTAAAAAAATAATTTTTTTATCTAATAAATTAACCTAATTTAATTAATAAGTTGATTTTTTCTGTGTCGGTAAATATTTATTGACATATAGAAACATCCTGAAATCTATGAATTTTATGTTACTGATACGCAAATTTAGGTGGGAGAGGAAAAGCGATATTCATTTATATTTTTAACATTTTCTTCACTCCATTTAGGGACTGCTCTCTATATTATAGTATATTATAGTCCCATGTATTCATAATATTGACTAAAGAGTATACAAACAATAGTTAAAAAAAGACGATAAAGAAAAGAAAGAGAAGATAGTTAAAAAGACGTCAAGAAGGTTTAATTCTTTTTATTTTTCTATGACCAGTACTTGAAGCAAATGTAAGAAATATTATACTATGTTTTTTATACAAGAAAATTATTTAAGCCTACACACAAAGAAGATAAAGTTGTGAAAAAATATATCATACAATATCTAAATTATATTATAAAATTTTAAGGGCAACATGATACAATGACTTGCATATCAGCTACATATGTGTGTCTGGTTAAAAATTATGCCACACAAAACGAATTGGCTTAATTCCAGGAAAATCACGCATCACATAGGAACAGTTGGAAGTGGAAAATTGACATTTTTAGTATTTTTATTCATTTGATGATATCAGAGATGCCATTCTTGATGTATATTATAAACGCGAAAGTATGTATGTGTAGATGGAGATTTTACGATGGATTTTACGCAATAACAACTAAACGTATTTAATTAAACTTTGCAATAAAATTGTTCATAAATTAGAATACCACATAATTTATAATGATATTTAGAAAATTTATTAATGTATAAAAAAACTCTTACGTAAATCTCTCGTGGGAAAGCCACGCTGACGCGCTAATTGGGCCACCTCGTTCAAAGTAATACCAAGGGCTCAAAAAATACTCAGCGTGAAATTGTAACTGTAAATTATATACAATGTAAACGGTGCTTCTACTGTGTTTCGCTGAGTGAGGTTATCGGAGGCCCTTGAAAAATGCCGCTTGTTTGGCGGCATTTTTCAAGCCGGCAAAGCCGGCAACACAATCAATGCTCGAACTGTGGCACGGTTAGTGATGGGCAGTGTTCTCTTACCATATAGGAGAAGCACCTGCTCCGTTGTGCACTATATCATAAAAATAAAAGAATTTAATTTATATACATCTACATTTAGATAAAGTTTATTTTGTACTCCATTTTAAAACTACATAAGCTACTGTACCTGTTAAACATTAAACAACTCTGTAGGTGTTTAAAGCTGTGAGTAAAGCCTTTAAAACATTCTAGAGCACAAAGTTGAAATATATTAAAAATCTATTGTTCCACATTGTAGAACCAAGCCACGGGATTTACAACTTCCGCCGGAACAAAGCTTATATCAGGGCTGGATTAAGTAATTCTGTGGCCCTGCATTATAGACTTTCAAAGCCTTAACTATAATAATTATATAAATGAGTATAATATTATATTGGAATTCATTAAAAAAGTATACATATAATTTTTGATGTCATATAATTTTAATAAAAACTATTCGAAACCATTTTTATCTTTAAAATTTAATTTTTCTCTGAAATTTACCGATACCATTAATGGTAAATTACCTAAAAAAGCATTACCTAAATTCAATATGTAATTTAAATGTTAATTTAAAAATAAGTGCGATATGTTTGCGATGCAGGTTGGAATATTTAATATCTAATTTTATGAAAACTTCAAAGATTTATAATAAAAGCCCATTGACTATTAAATTTTCAATAAAACAAGAAAATTGATATTAAAATCTTTCGAAACAAGCTGTTAAATCACAAATTGATATATAATTTGGTTGTAGAACTATATTTATGAAGTCAGGCTACACTTTTTGGAGCCTTTGTAATAAAAGGGGCTCTCTGCGGTCCCACATGCAACTAGTAACCTACATCACATGAAGATTTAATATGTAACATTAAAGCAAAGTTAGATTTTAGTTATATTAATAAACTCTACGTATTATTCGATCTAATATAGGTTCCATTTTTAGGACTTTTAAGAGAGTGGATCTGACATACAGTTAAATAGAGAGTCCTTGTATTAATATATGAATTTTTCGTTAATAGTATGATTTATATTAAAAAATGTAAAAGTTTCACTTGCTTTATAGTATATCAAGTAATTTAAGCATAGTTGTTTCACAACTGAGAATTTTAAGGTGTTTTGTACCGCGACCCACCATTCTATGGAATCAGTTGCCTGCAGAGATATTTAAAAAATAGAGCATTCTCTAAAGGCCGGCAAAGTACCCGCGGCTGTGCTAGAGCAGGAATTGCTCTCGAACAGAGGACCGCATACCTTTGGTGAGCCTCCTGCTCGTTTCCCACCGATATCATAAAAAAGTATATAAGTTTTGGAATGTAAATTACAGGGACAACGAGAGCGTTGCCGTTTTCTTCTTGCCGTATTATTAGTTGCTGTACTTCGGGATGGCACCTCACTCTCTCCATGATCAAGATAAGGTGAAATTACTATTTCAGCAGAGCAACATGGAAGTTTGCCGCACCTAAGACAATATACTTCATACCCAGATATGAATATTTGTAGAAATTTAAATTGTATAAAGAAATTGTCATTCATTTATTCATACAAAATCAAACAGATTTTGAGATGATTTTATAAATTTCTTAGTCATGTTTATGAATTTTATTTGTGTTGTAATTTAATTATGAATTATATCTTTGCGAGAGAAATTTGAATGACTTTGACTTTGAAACAAATATAAAGGCTATTTTATATAGAATCCAAATTCTAGAAGAAGATCCGTAAAACTTCTTTAGCTTTTCAGTATTTTTGACAACATTTTTATTATTATGCTTATATTTCTACAAAGTGTGAAAGTTTAGCAAATAATAAATAGCTGTAGATAAAATTTCAGTTCATAACAATAGCAATTTATATCTTGAAAATGCTTAGAAGTTTCAATTAAATCAAGAAAGATAAATTCCCTCAAGTTTATATTAATATGCAAAATTTTTTGATTCTTATAAGGCTATTTTATATAAATTCATTATATACTACACGAGTAATTCAGTTTTCTGACTTTTTATCCTGGGATTCAATCTTAAACCTCAGTGCTGACTTAAAATACCAAAATAAACCTTATATGCTTTATTCAATACAATTTGAGGATCTTAAAGAAAG
>DWCF01005179.1:0-14771 GCA_018230265.1 Delias oraia
TAGCCCTAGGGTAAGCTAGGTGTCCATGGACGGAGGAACGCTTATAATACTCGTTTGCCACCATTTTCATTAAAAACCGATGTCATTTCGAGCGAGCCGGCCCAATTAGTGCGTCAGCATATGCTTCAGCATGGCTCTCGCACGGTTGAGGGTGTTCCAGAGACCCGTGACGTCCATATTAATGTTTTTAATTGTTTTTTTTTTCGTTTTCAGAGAGTTTACATAGCAATGTACGACTACGAAGCGAACGATAGTGATGAAGTGAGTTTTTTAATACATTTTTACTTTAAATTCATTTTTGCTTTAATTCATTTTTGCTTTAATTCATTTTTGCTTTAATTCATTTTTACTTTAATCCATTTTTACTTTAATCCATTTTTACTTTTAATAAATTTTTATTTTTATTTTTTTTACTTTAAATACATTTGTTACTTTAAAAGGTAATTATATTACTATTAATTTAGTTTTACTTTTAATAGCTATATATGAGACACTAGCCCAACTACTGAAGGGTCCTGCCAAAAGAGTAATTCTAATACAACCGGGTTTCGAACCCGTGACTTATGACGTCACGGTATCTTTAAGGATCCTTTACGAATTACAACTACTATCACACTGGTTCTGTGAGCCTGGTAGCACTCCAGGCTAGATGGTCTAATTAGTGAGTCAGCAAGGCTCTCCCACGGGTGAGACACTCGCCCAGCTACTAAGCAGTCCTTGCAAAGAGTAATTCTATTCCCATCGGGATTCGAACCCGTGACTTGTGACGTCACGGTATCTTTAATGACGCCTGTATGCCAATATATGGTTTACTAACAAGTAGGTATCACACTGCTTCTATGAGCCTGGTACTAATCCAGGCTAGATGGTTTAATTCGTGCGCCAGCATGGCTCTCCCACGGGCGAGACGGTGTCGAAGTGGTTTTAATTATGTATTACACATTCCAGGTGTCGTTCCGCGAAGGCGATCTTATATCAAACGTGACGTCCATAGACGAAGGCTGGATGACTGGCCAAGTACTAAGAACTGGTCACACCGGCATGTTGCCCGCCAATTATGTGGAGCTTGCCCCGGACTACGCGAATTAATCTGTTTATATTGGAACAAACATCGCTTTCACACATACTGTATAACGCCTGAGACAGTGAGCCCCAACCCGTGGTCCGCGGACCACCGGAGTCCATGTCATCTATGGACCATACATAAATGCTAATAGTAACTAAACACTTTTTTGTCGTGTATTTTCTTAAGGGGTCCGTGAAAACTAAATTAGTAGGGGTCCGTGAAAACTGAATTCCTAGGGGTCCGTGAAAACGGTGAATTCCTAGGGGTCCGTGAAAACGGTGAATTCCTAGGGGTCTGTGAAAATTGTGAATTCCTAGGGGTCCGTGTTTTTAAAAATTCTAATAATACCTAAATATTTTTTTGTTGTTTATTTTCTTAAGGGGTCCGTGGTTTACAGTTGGGTATCGCTGTTATGTAAAGCCGACAACACAACCGAAGCGCGGTGATGGCGCGATTGTCGGTGGGTTATATTAATTACAATTTGCCATTATTTTTATAATAATAATTAACATTGTAACATCACAGAATACTCAGTGTGAAATAGCTGTACTGGATACGGTACTTGTACTGTTTCGCTGAGTGAGTGAGGATATCTTAATGCCGAAAAAGCTTAAGCGGGGTACAAAGCCAGCAACACAGCATGTGCGGACTATGGCGCGGTTGGTGACGGGCGGTGGTATTCTCTTACCATTTAGGTAGTGTTGCCCAAATGCGAGACATAGCCAGGCTTGGTCATGCGCCAATACACCTGGTATTGGTCTTGGTCTTGCTCTATCAGCAAGAGTCTTGAAATTAGACTACTGATATTTATTAAAGTTTCCTTCAGATCTTAGAAAAACCCATCAGAATAGGAAGGCTTGAATTAGCACAGCCCTAGATTTATACATGTCGAAAAATTATATGAGAAAACCCAAAAGTCACTGCCAAAAAAGACTAAAAGACGCGCAAATCTCGCAGGCTTAGTCGTGTTCTTGCTCAAGTCTTACATGGGCAGTATTGGTCTTGGTCTTGCACGAATAAAAGGCAATTTGGGCAACATATATATAGGAGAACCACCTGCTCCGTTGTCCACTATACCATCAAAAAGATGCCTCTTGATGCCTTATTAAACAATTACAGTCTATTATTAATAATAACCAAGTTTATCTGTATTGTTTAAATGTAATAATCACAATAAAATAATAATTAATAATTTAAAATATATTTTGTATTAAAAATGTTACAATGTAAATATTGAGTTACATATATTTTTGCTATTATTACATTACAATTGTTAATTAATTCACAATTACAATTAAATGTTGTAATTAATATATGTAAAATTACAACATTTAATGATGCACGTCGTCTTCGACCGTTATGCATGTACATTCGAAGGACGTCCTACGGCTGAAGTGATTGTCAACATAATGACGATGAATGTTTAATAACAACAATTGTAAAGATGGCTCTACAACATTTAATGTAATCAATATTGATGATGATCAATGTAATAAATATAGATGATGATAAATATAATAAATATTGATGATGAATGTAATAAATTTCAACGATTATAAAGATGGCTCTACAACATTTAATGTAATCAATATTGATGATGATCAATGTAATAAATATAGATGATGATAAATGTAATAAATATTGATGATGAATGTAATAAATTTCAACGATTATAAAGATGGCTCTACAACATTTAATATAATAAATATTGATGATGAATGTAATAAATTACAACAATTGTAAAGATGGCTCTACAACATTTAATGTAATCAATATTGATGATGATCAATGTAATAAATATAGATGATGATAAATATAATAAATATTGATGATGAATGTAATAAATTTCAACGATTATAAAGATGGCTCTACAACATTTAATGTAATCAATATTGATGATGATCAATGTAATAAATATAGATGATGATAAATGTAATAAATATTGATGATGAATGTAATAAATTTCAACGATTATAAAGATGGCTCTACAACATTTAATATAATAAATATTGATGATGAATGTAATAAATTACAACAATTGTAAAGATGGCTCTACAACATTTAATGTAATAAATATTGTTAAGATGGCGTTACAACATTTGTTATCAACGTACAACTGTGCTCGTTGTACTGTTTTAATTAAATTATTTTATATAATTTTAATTAGGTATTGTTATATAATATTTAATGCCTCAATAGGCGTACCTCAAAGATCCAATAAATAAGGTCTCCAGTGTATAGAATTGCATCAGAAGCGATACATTCTTTAATTGTAATTTTAATAAGGATGTTCTGTCTCTCTCCCTCTTATCGGATGTTATGTATGCACGAAGGAGACAAAACATTCTATACCGTGATCTTATAGTTTTAGAATCAAATTTATTTTGGTCCTAATGGTAACATTCATTATATAACTGAAAAGGCCGGCTAGGTACCCGCTGCCCAACAAGGGCTGCGAGTGTCCATGGGCGGAGGGTCGCTTATCCTAAACACTGTTTTCATAAAAAACGGAATAAAAGACATTTGGACACTTATTTTAGAATCCCTAAAGGCCGTCAACACACTCGAGCCAGGGCTGGGTGTGTCCATGGGCGGTTGTTCACTTGTCAAACCAGAATATATTATGACATATGTTAAAATAACTACAGAACTGTAACTTATACATTTTAGAATCCCTAAAGGTAGGCAGCGCACCCGGGGAACGCGAGTGCTGGGCCTTTTTTTAAATTTATTTAAACTCTTATAATTAATGTAAACATGTTTTTTTACGAAAATAGTGGCAAACGATCATGGGCGATCTAGCGCCCATGGACACTCCTAGCCGGCCTTTAAGAGGTGGGTACGCTCTGAAGCTCTCCAGGTATTGGTTTCGCGATACCTCTGAACTTTTATAATTGAGGTTTTGATGACTAACAATTTTTTCTTGCCACGTCAGCATGGCACACGCTAACCATGCCTACAAAGAAGTAGTTTATTATTCTAGTATTAGGCGAGTGTTTTTTTCAAAAATATGGGCGGGAAAATTCTCTGTCAAATGCGATCAGAAATTAATTTTTTTTAGATGTATTTCTATATACAGTAGACTCTTCTAACGAAATCCGAAGGGCGCCATTTTGATTTTTATAGAGAAAAACTTTGCACATGGTAGAGCCATGCTGGAGCATGCGGACGCACTATTTGGGCCCGCTCGTGTTGCCACGGGCTCGCAGAAAGCAGCGTGAAACCGTACGTACGGCCCGTGGCGCGGGTTAATCGACGTAAAAAGCCGGCAACACAGCGCGGAGTGTGGTTCGGTTGGTGATGGGCGGTGTTCTCTTACCATATACGAGACTCAACAGCTCCGTTGTTCGCTGTAACATTGAAAAGAGTCTACTGTGTATACTGTGAATTTTTTGGATTTTTTTTAAATATTCCACACGAAAATATATTACATACACATATATATATACATATATATATAAATGTAATCATTCCATATGCTTTTAATAAAGTGTTCTGTCGGTCTGTATGTTGGGGGACGGAAAATACATTTTTTTAATGAGTTCCCGAGTCCAAACTTTCGTATTAAAAGAGCCTAAAATTGAATTAAAAAAAATTATATTATTTCAAGGGGAAGGCCTTTGTCCAGCAGTGGATGTCTTACCGCTGAGATGATGATGATGATGATGATGACTTACAAATAGTAGAAATGTCTCGTCAAATTTAGCATGATGATTTCTGTGATTGTGAGTGCAGTATCACCAGACAGAGCCATGCTGAAGCATATGCGGACGCATTAATTGGGCCGGCTCGTTCGGTGATACCAGGCTAACAGAAGCGTGAAACGGTATTTGCCTTGTGTTTCGCTGAGTGAGTGAGGATGGAGGAAAAATGCCGCTTAAATGGCGTAAAAAGTCAGCAACACAGCACGCGTGGAGTGTGGCGGACAACGAAGCAGGTTGATCTCCTATATGTATAGAGAACACAACCGCCCATCACCAACCGCGCCACACTCCGCGCATTGGTTCCGTCGCCGGCTTTTTACGCCATTAAAGCGATATTTTTAAGTACCGTTTCGAGTACAACTACCACTTCACGCTGAGAACGCGTGGTATCACTTCGGACGAGTCCGCATATGCTTCAGCATGGCTCTGCCGCGGGTGTAAAGCTCGTGCTGTTCGGCGGTGTTCTCTTACCGTATAGGAGACCCACCTGCCCCGTTCTCCGATATACCATAAAAAAAGAATCTTACAGTGAATTGTGGAGTTTAATGTAAAAATATCGTCCTAAATTTGACATTGATGGTGAATATTGCCCCCCATAAAAGCCGACGTAACACAGACTTAATATTTCAACTCATTCCATAACAATGTCTACTTATTTATAAATTAAGTATTGTTTAAGTAGAATCATCACTCGAAAAGAAACTCGAAGAGCCAGCAACACAGCACGCGTGGACTGTGGCGCGGCTGTCCATGGGCGGTGTTCTCTTACCATATAGAATGGCCGGCGGGTGATAGCCCACTCAATAAAATATATATATTTCATTTCATCGAGTCTGAATCGCGATGTTTAAAGTTTCACTTCAGAGTGTGTTTTTGAAAAGTGATTTTTTTGAGATTTTAAAACTTATTTTTTATTGCGATTTCAAAATATATTTTTGAAAAGTGATTTTTTTTAGATTTTAAAATTTATTTTTTACTGCAATTTCAAAATATATTTTTGAAAAGTGATTTTTTTGAGATTTTAAAATTTATTTTTCATTGCGATTTCAAAATATATTTTTGAAAAGTGATTTTTTTGAGATTTTAAAATTTATTTTTTATTTCGATTTCAAATTATATTTTTGAAGTGATTTTTTGAGATTTTAAAATTTATTTTTTATTTCGATTTCAAAATATATTTTTGGAAAGTGACTTTTTGAGATTTTTTTCACTGTGTCCACGCGAACCTTTGGCTCGGTTTTTTCTTTATATAAAATTAATATATTAATAATTTTATAACAACACATATATTTATTATAAGTTCATCACATTAAGATTTAATGTGTTTTTTTATTGTTTTATCTGATTTGAGAACAATTTCTTTTTCATTATATGCAAGTAGCGGGAGTATTTATTAAGTATTGGAGTAGTTGTAAGCTGTGCCTTGTAAAATTATAAATAAAGAAATTGGTTTTTTATTTTCTAGTTCTGCCCGTCGCCGTCCTAGTCTTGGTCATTGCAAGACCAAATATTTAATTGCAATGAGAGTCTCGTAGCTAAATGGTTTTTAATGTGTACCATGAAGGGAGTGGTGTCGGGTCCGAATCCCGGTCCGGACAGTTATAATTTAATTTATTCGGTTACTGGAAGAGCTTGAGAGTGGCCAGGCGAGTGTCTAATATCGCATCCGTGGGAGAGCCATTCTGAAGAATATGCTGACGCACTAATTGGACCGGCTCGTTCGAAGTGATATCGAGCTCAAAGAATACTCAGCGTGAAACGGTACTTGTACTGTGTTTCATAGAGTGAGTGAGGAAAATCGGAGGCCCTTAATGCAGCTTAGCACAGCACAATTTCCGTTACAGACAGTATTCTGTGAGATCGTGGTGTCACTTCAGACGAACTGGCCTGTATTGAGACTCGCCCGGCCACTGTCAAGCCCTTCCAGTAACCGAATAAGTTAAATTATAACTTTCAGGACCGGGATTCGAACCCGATACCTCGCGCAATAGAAAAAGACGCCCTGAAAATAGGATTGTAATATTGATTCATATATTAGACTTTTAGCTACGAGGCATTCTTCATTTCAGCCGTAAGACGTCCACTGCTGGGCATAGGCCTCCCTTGGACTTCCATGAATACCTGTCGGAGGCGACCTGCATACAGCGTCTTCCGGCGACTTTCTTAAGATCGTCTGTCCCCCTTGTGGGTGGACGTCCCACGCTGCGCTTACCGGTCCGTGGTTTCGGCCATCCGCTCTACCTGCGATATGGCTTGCCCATTGCCACTTCAGCGTGCCAATTCGGCAAAAAAGGCACTTA
This sequence comes from Delias oraia, assembly GCA_018230265.1. Classification (NCBI taxonomy): domain Eukaryota; kingdom Metazoa; phylum Arthropoda; class Insecta; order Lepidoptera; family Pieridae; genus Delias; species Delias oraia. The sequence goes on from DWCF01005179.1 coordinate 7,071, forward strand.
AAAAAAAAAACAAATAATCAAATTCAAATATAATTTATTAGCAATAAGTATACATTTAATATAAAATAAAAGATTAATTATTAATTCAAGTATAATTATTTTAAAGATAACTTGGGTGCAATCTAACTCTGAACTGAAATTGTTATCAGAGCCATCTTTCCCAGTGAGCAGAGCCCCGCGGTTGGTAGGAGCTCCATAAGACTGATCTTTCTAAATAAAATATTCCGTCAATCGTAGATATACCGTTATTCTAGGCCCAGGGCCGCCGTTCGATAGTCTAATTCCAACCAAAGTGTTCTGCCAAAGCCATAAAACCCCCGTTACTCTCCTCCTAGGGCTCCGCCATTGATAGGATTACCAAAAGACTGATCTTGTTTATCTAAGTACTTCTAACAAAAGCATTCTCTCAAAGTCATAGTCGCTGAAGATGGGTCTAATGGAGAAGCTCAGAGTCACTCAGCGAGCTGTGGAGAGAGCAATCCTCGGAGTCTCACTGCGAGATAAAATCAGAAGTGAGGTTATCCGCAGCCGAACCAAAGAAACCGACATTGCCCGCCGTATTAGTAAGTTGAAGTGGCCATTGGTTGGCAACATCGCCCGACGAACCGACAACCGATGGGAAAGATAGGTTCCCGAGTGGCGTCCGCCTACCGGAAAACGCAGAGTGGGACGTCCGTCACGCGATGGAAAGACCGCTGGACCCAGATCGCTCAAGATCGTAACAGGTGGGCGTTTTTGGAGGAGGCCTAAGGCCAGCAGTGGACTTGATGATGATCAGGGCCACCAATCTGAAGACGGCTGTGATTGTGACTTCCCACGCATGTGTTGATGTCCGATTATTATAATCTCTTCGTTTTGAACTATATTTTGATATATTTCCATGGAAAACATTAAATAATTAAAACCACGTTTCGTAAAAGTTAAAACAAACAATCTCTGTGTTATCAAAGAAGCAAAGAATATATTATTAAAAGTAAAAAAGGCAAAAATTCCTCAATGACATAGTATATAAACAAAGAACACGATTTTTTATAAAATAAGCAAAGTAAGATCTTTATATTATCGAAAATAAGCAAAGCGATCTTACCATGTCATAAAATCAAACAAAGAAAGAGGCATATGCCGTCAATACAAGCTAAAATCTCCCGAAAGACAATAATGTATGATTAATAATATTGAAGATAAGAAATAATGGAGTTTTATTTTGTAATATAATTTATAATATTATTTACTTAATAATAATATTTTTTATACATTATAGAAGCAGTAAAAACTCCCCAGCGTTCTATGCTTTTGGCACTCTATGGTTCTTATATAATATAGACTCGGAAGAATAAAACAGGATGCCGATCGGTTACAATTTATATTGTTACTCTGAGCTTACAAACTTAATGGCTTACACATGACACTACGGGAAGCATGCTAGAAGAGAAGTGTCCAGCGTGAAAGCACGACGGCCAAAGAGGCTGAGCCAGGTAGCCGGCTGCTTGTATGAGACAGGGACAGGGCGGCGTCGGATGGGGGTGCCGATGTCTTCCAGATGGTTGCTAACAATAGATTATAGAATAACACTATATCTGGGTGTATATAATCATAGTAAAATAGGTTATGTCCGTCTGTATTTATTTATTTCCAATGATCTGATCGAGCCAGGCTTCACATGTCTCCGTTGTAATCTCACACAGAGCGAACAGGGCGCGGTTGTCGATTTCTGTAAAAATAGAAATAATTTTCACAGCTTCATTGGTTTCATAAGTCTGCCATGAAGCGGAAAGTATCGGGTTCAAATCCCGGTCCGGACAGTTATAATTTATTCGGTCTTTAATGACTTGACAGTGGCCGGGCGAGTGTCTTAATACTGTCGTAGCCGTGGGAGAGTCATGCTGAAGCATATGGAGACGCACTTGGGTTGACTCTTCCGAAAGAGCTTACATAATACTCAGCGTGAAACGGTTCTTATGTGTTTCGCTGAGTGAGTGAGGATATATAGGTCCTTAAAAAGGCCGCGTGACTGGCGTAAAAAGCCGGCAACACTACCAATGTGTGGAGTGTGGCGCGTTGGCGATGGGCGGCGGTACCATACCATATAGAAGACCGGTCTGCTCCGTTGAAGCATTAAAAAATATTACCATTTACTCCTCGTTTTCCGAAAATAGAGCCATTGAATGGTAGCTTCTTATAATTTGCTTCGATCAATCCAAGGATGCACAAACCGATGACGAAGATGAGGAAGGTACGCATTTTTAAAGCTGAAAACATTTCAAAAAATTACCAAAAACAAAGATTTGCTGAAAACAAAAAATCTGTATGGCGTTGTCTATCTCTATCTCTATGTCGCGTTATAAAAATCGTCCATGGATGAAAGAGAGAGCTATAGCTCAGATTCTAGGAAGATGGCTATTTCTGTTGGTTTAACTGTTTTAAAATATCATATAAATTTTAAGAGTTTATTGAAACAAAAAAATCTGTAATATGTGCTGTCTCTATCTCTCGTCTTATAATTCACACATGCCTGAAAGAACTAGATATAGGTCAGTTTCTAAGATGACGTAATAATTTTCAAACAAAATATTTAAAACGATATATATATCATCGGAGGCTCACCTAGGACAAGTGGTCCTCCGCCCATGGACACCCTCAGCCTAAATATGACAAAAATCAACAAAATAAAACAATCAAAAAAATCTATAATATAGAGTTGTGCTATCTCTATCTCATGCTACATAAGACGTCCATGTGTGAAAGAGACAGCTACAGCTCCAATTCTAAAATAGTTTTTATTTAAAACTTTTTAAAATATTAAAAATCTTAATATTGAGTTGTGCTATCTCTATCTCTCGTTATGGAAGTCAGATTTGCATGACAGAGACAGCTATAACCCAAATGATGGAACAACAACTTTAATAAGTATAGACAATAAGAAAACATGAAGAAATCTGACAAATTTGCTATGAGTTATGCTATCTCTATCACTCATTAAATAATTCACCAATACGAGAAAGAAACAGCAATAGATTACGTATAAAAGACGGAAATATTGCATAATTCTTAATTTATTACTCAAATATCAACCAATTTTTAAAATGATTTCATTTATAAAATAAACTAGACCTAGTCTTTTACTGTAACAGTTAAACATTTCCTAATAATAAATAAAACATGTCTAATTAAAGCCATATTTCTCACCAATTTGCCGCGTAATTATAACAATGACGCCAACATTCAGAAAAAACAGACGCTTTAATAGCAACATAACAAAATCATTGTGTATATTTAATTCAAACAGTAGCAAACTAGCGGGAGACTTAACTAGGATAAACTGTACGCCCATGGTCACCCACACACTTGTTAAGGCCACGGGTCGTTGCTGGTCTTTCAGTGAAGGGATTCTTGAAAGGTCTTTTGGAAATACCGATAGCTGAATCTACATGGCGCACAATTATCGAAGTAGGAAAACATAGACTTTTATTTTTGAAATTATACCGCTTATGCGGCATAAAAAACCAGCTACAACAGCGGATTGTGGCGGGATTGGTGATAGGCGGAGATCTCTTACCATATAGGAGACCCACCAGCTCCGTTGTCCGCTATACCATAAAAAAATACGATTTGATGACCTTCAGTTCGTTGGTGCCTATTCAATAACTTAGCCATGCATTTTGAGAGCCTCGTAGCTTAATGGTTTTAAAAGTGTACCATGAAGGGAGAGGTATCGGGTTCGAACCCGGTCCGGACAATCATAATTTATTCGATCACTGGAAGGACTGTGGCCGAGCGAATGTCTAATACTTTCGCACCCGTGGGAATTTCATGCTGAAGCATATGCGGACGCACTAATTGGGCCGGCTCGTTTTAAGTGATACCACGGGCTCACAGAATACTCATCGTGAATCGGTACTGTTTCGTAAAGTGAATCTAAGGCTTTTAAATTAAGATTAAGATGCGTGATGCCAGCAACACAGCGCGACTGGCGCGGTTGGCGATGGGCGTTCTCTTACCATATACGAGACAAACCTGCTTCGTTGTCCGCTATACCATAAGCAGAGGCTTAGCTTGTCCATGGGCGTAGGACCGCTTATCCCAGATGAGCCTCTCGTGATATAAAAAAAACTTACGTGACAAGTGTTTCCTTAGAAGACTGAAGCTTGTCTGATGAAAGACTTTTTCTCTCAGTTTATATATATGAATAAAAATTAATTAAGTCTCTCAGAGATTGCTTTTATTGAGTTAAAATACTGTCGAAGATATAAAATATATATTTTTAGCGCTTAAGGGCTGAGTGGTTTTATCCTATGACGTAAGTAGTACTGGGTTCGATTCCTGGTCTGAAAAAAATATTTATATTTATTTTGTGGGGCTTTTTATAGCCGTATGATTGTTATTTTATATAGCAGACAACGGAGTAGATGAGTCTTCTATATGGTAAGAGTCACCGTACATGGAAATCCGCGCCATAGCCCGCGCGTGTTGTGTTGCCGGCTTTTTATTTAAGCATTTTTAAGGACTATCGATATCCTCACTCACTGAAACACAATTCAAGTACCGTTTCACACTGAGTATTCTGTGAGTCTGCATCAATTCGGACAAGCCGGTCCAAATAGTGCGTCCGCATATGCTTCAGCATGGCTCTCCCACAATAAATGGTTGTATAAGCTAGCACTATATTGGTTTTGAATCCCGGTCCAAACACAAAAAGATAATTATTTCTTTTTTATTTATTCTATAGCGGACACCGAAGCAGGTGGGTCTCCTGTATGGTAAGAGACCACCGGCCATCCCCAACGGCGTCACAGTCCGCCCTGCTGTGTTGCTGGCTTTTTACAATGTCAATATTTTATATGCTTTAAATATCTTTGACTGAGTCTTTAAAGATGTGGAAATGATTTGATTTTGTTGGGTTTTTATTATATTATAAGGGAAAAGGGGTGGATCTCCTATATGGTAAGAGAACGTAGCAACACATGGACAACCGGGCGACAGTCCGTGCGCTGTGTTGCTGGCTTTACGCCTTTTTAAGTGTCTCCGATATCCTCAGCGACACAGCAGAAGCACCGTTTCAATCAAATACCATTTCACGCTGAGTATTCTACGAGCCGGTGGTTTCCGACGATCCGGCCCAATCAGTGTGTCAGCATGGCTCTCCCATGAGAGAATATTCCTGCAAATATTGCTAAAACTAACATTTACCCATATAATAGCTGCTAATAGAGTTTTAATCCTTTGGGATATCGCTGTGTGATAGTTAATAAATCGAATAATCCTTTGAGTGGACGGACGCCATTTTGAATTTTGTCAGTATAAATTGACGGGAAAATCACAGCCTGTCGTCAGTCGACTGTTAGTGTTACCAGTTAGTATCTTGCAATCTTTTACGGTAATTTTGATATTTATTAGGTTTAATGGGGCAGTATTTAAGGCGGTATCTGGTTCGAATCCTGAAATTAATTTTGAGAGTCCCGTAGCTAGATATTAAGTCTATCATGTATCGAGAGGTATCGGATTCCTATCCCGGTACGGACAATTATAATTTATTCGGTATTCGTAAGTGTTTTGTCAGCCCGTGGTATCACGGAGGAACAGGCCCAATAGTGCGTCAGAATTGCTTCAGCAAGTCTCTCGCACTGGTGCGACATTATTAAGACAGAGACCGAATATTTAAATTATAATTGTTCGGACCGGGATTCGAACCCGATACCTCTCTCTTCATGGTACACTTTTAAAACTATTGAGCCACGAGTCTTAGCTTTTCTTTTTTTTAGATTGTGTACTGTATTTTAATTTTTTTTTTGATATGTTTGTGTGTTCAGTACACATATTAATTAATTAATTGTATTAATACTAAAAGTTGCGTCATTGGAGCTAAATATAGTGCGTGAAACGGTAGAGGCCCTTATAATGCCGATTAATCGGGGTAAAAAGCCGGCAACACAACCAATGCGCGGTTTATAGCGCGGTTAATCATGGGCGGTGTTCTCTAACAATATAGGAGACCCGCCCGATCCGTTCTCCGATGTAGAACAAAAAAAATGACGAACCCTTGCAGAGTCGCGGGTGCGTTGCCGGCAATTATAAATTTTTCTGTGACGTCAACAACAGTTGTAAATATGGCAAGTAATTGTTAATTTGAAATGATGAGAAAAAAATTAAAGATTTGGACACTCCCAGCCGTGCAGACACGGGTGCGTTGCCGGCCCTTTTTACGTTTTAAATAGATTTTAAATATATGATTTTTTTTCAGATGTCTCTTACAGTCATGAAATACATAATCTTCGTTGTGTTGCTGTCCTTCATCTGTCTCATCGACACCAGTGAGGCAAATTATAAAAATGCACCCATGAATGGTATAATGTTTGGAAAACGGGGACCTTCTGGTAAGTTTATTTATGGTACATCGGAGAACGGAGCTGGTGGCTCTCCTATATGGTAAGAGAACGCCGTCCATCACCAAACGCGCCACAGTCCGGGCGTGCTATGTTGCCGGCTTTTTATAACAAACTCACATAATGCTGAGCGTGAAACGGCACTTATACTCTGGTATTGTACGTCTCTGAGTCAAAACCTGTGATTAAAGCTCATGCTGCGTAAAAGACCAGAAACACACGCGTGGACTGTACCGCGGTTGGTGATGGGCGGTGTTCTCGTACCATACAGACGACCCATCACTCCGTTGTCCGCTATAACCGAAATGAAAAAATTTTCATAAAAATAACTTATTTTAATGGTTTCTTTTGCAGATTATGATACCAGAGCGAAGGCTTTCACCGCCCTGTGTGAGATAGCCACCGAAGCCTGCCAAACCTGGTTTCCATCAGCCGAAAATAAATAAAAAATAATAAAAAAGTATTTAAAAGTATCATAAACAAATTAGTGCAATGTAACCTTAGTAAATAAATATTATAGACTGAAGGGTGTTTGGATTTTCTTCTTCCATTTCCTTTTTTTTATATAGCGCACAACTCAGTCCGCGCGTGCTGTGTTGCCGGCTTTTTACGCCGCTTAAGATATTATAAAGGGCCTCCGATATCCTCACACACTCTACGAAACACAGTACAAATACCGCTTCACGCTTAGTATTCTGTGATCCCGATCAATTCGGACGAGCCGGCGAATTTAGTGCGTCCGCATATGCTTCAGCATGGCTCTACCACGGGTGAAATTTTTGAAATATAACAATTTTTGCCAAAAATATCGTAACCTAACCTTAAAATGTCTTACTAGTGTATTTTAACAGTGGCCAGGTGGATACCTTAACACTCTTGCACCCGTGGGAGAGACATGACGCACAAATTGGGCCGGCTCATCCTTTGATACCACGGGCTCACAGAATACTCAGCGTGAAACGGTACTTATATTGTGTTGCTGAGTGAGTGAGGACTTCGGAGACCCTTGAAATTACTTCGCTAAAGCGGCGAAAAAAGCCGGCAACAATGCGCGGTTGTTTTCTATCTTTGTAACACAGAGAGATGTTTTTCACTATGTTGATATTTAAAAGACCTTCGAGTTTCGTCTTAAAAATTTTTTATCCCCTCAATTTGTTAAATCTTTATCGTAATACTAGTAGACTCGGCAGACGTCTTTCGGCCCGCTACACTACCCACCGAGTCTGACTTCTTTGTTTCTATGAAATATTGTCATGTTTGCGCAATACAATTATAAACTGTAATCTATGTCTTATTCTGATTATACAAAGTTTGACTAAAA
>DWCF01005180.1:0-14768 GCA_018230265.1 Delias oraia
AGAAATGAGGTTATTCACAGACGAACCAAAATAAACCGACATTGCCCGCCGTATTAGTAAGTCCAAGTGGCAATGGGCTGGCCACATCGCTCGACGAACCGACAACCAATGGGGAAGAAAGGTTGTCAAGAGGCGACCGCGCACCGGAAAAGGAAATGGAAATGCGTAATGGACAGATTCACGAAGGTCACGAGCAACCGCTGGTCCCAGACCACTCAAGATCGTAATAGGTGGTGGTCTTTGGGGGTGGCCTATGTCCAGCAATGGACTTTATAGGCTAATGGTGATGATGATGATGATGAAATAAAACCATTAATGGTTAACTGTTGATGTTTGCGTATGAATCGAATTTATAGGATTACCATACAAATATCTAATTACAATAAACGATCTGCGATTGATTACGTTATCCCGATTAACTGAAGTTGGATCAATTACGAGGCCTCTAAAGCACACAATAGTTGCTGTAATTACACAATTTAACACTTACAATTGACTGTTTCAGCACAGAATGTATATTTTCAGTTAAAAATAGCGTCTAGAGTCTAGACTGACAATAATCCTTGCTAAATAATCGTTAAATCTATAATTTTGTTCTTGTCTATGACAACATGCTCTGTGAAGATAGAATATCAAATTAAAATAATCTTTATTCATATTTTTTATGCTATAGCAGGCAACGGAAAAGACAGTAGCGATTATATTAATACTATCTTAACCGTCTTAATGCCATGTTGACGCTCTAATTGAGTCTGCTCGTCCGAACATCACGAGCCAACCGAATACAAGTGCGAAACAGTTCTTGTACTGTGTTATAAGGATATCGGCTTTTGAAATAATATCGTATTTTTGCAGTGTTAAAAGCCAGCAACAACCGTAGCGCAGATTGTAGCGAAGTTGTCCATGAGCGGCGGTGATCTCTTACCGTATAAAAGAACTCCGTTACCCGTTATACCATAAAAAGATTTGTTTTTATGAAACTTTTACTACATTATGGTAGTTTTAACGTATTGTTTGGACTTATTCAAAGTAATATATCTTATATTCTTTTAGAAGCGAAGGGAGTTTCTTTCATGGCCCAATAAAATTGCTAACTTTGTGGAGGATGCGTAGCATCTAAAACAATATTATTATTGCTTCCTATAGTTACATTGTCTTTTAACTTTTTTCTTAAAGTTATCAATGATCGTATTTATTTTTGTTTCTTTTTTGTATTAGTTTCTCGTTGTTGCCCAGAGCAAAAACCACCTCCGCCGGCAATAATGACTCCAAGGAGATTCCATCTTATTTCTCAGCCTCGCATCGGTGAACACCTTTTGGGCTTTCAGGCTGCTGTCTCAGCTGCAACAGGCGGCCCAAGCCGAGTTTCGTATCTCACAGGAAACGTCTTTGCACCAGTCGTGGAAAAATTTAAACTTATTCTTGGTAAGCCCGCGAGATTTCTAAGCTTGGCCTTGAAAGCCAACACAAGTTCATACAAAATAAAAAATCAGAGTGGCTCAAGCAGCTTAACGCAGAGCGGGCTTTTAGGCTCGCTGACAAACAAATATTTCCAGTAGAATAGAAGGTGTGTGCTTCCTTTAAGTTGTATTTCATCAACTTCTGAAGGGTACCGTTTGTTTAGGCGATCATATTCAACAGCGATATTATTAGTATATATCCAAGATATTTAGATTGGCAAATTATTTTTCGTAACTGAACGTCTGTAAACTGCGCGATTAGCTTAAAGACAGATATTAGGTGAATCATGGAAGTTGCTGAAATTGAACAATTCAAGCAAACTCTTCAGTTCAAACAAGTATTCTAACGCCTCAACTGGTCTTTCTAAAATAAATAGTCGTATTACGCGGACAAATGCACGCCGATTTAGATACGTAGCATTGCACGAGGTTCGCGATTCAATTTGTAGGCTTCAGCGGTTTTATACAACCTGTTTAATATGTTTTTTATTTTATTCGTTATAATTTCATTTTTTTGGATTTACATATAAGATACTTATTTGAGATTAAGTTCAAGATGTGAAGATGTGTTTGTCTGAAAATGAAGTAAATTTTATTTATTGAGTGGGTACAATAACATAACCTCCATTTAAATTGAGCTTAGAATGTAACTCGAAAATAAATCATAAATAAACTCTATTAGTAAAATCTCTCAATTCCCACAAATTATTAACCAAATTTAGTATTTAATTTACACATTTATCACGCTTAACCGCGATTACGTTCCAAAATCGCCCCGGCATCAAAACAACGTGACACTTGTTCATAGACAGCTAAGCGCGACTTAGTCCAATTTAAGAAATACTATTTTATTTACATACATATGTGAACTGTGTTGGATAACTTAGTTTTATACATATTTTGTGAATATTTCACGTTAAGTTTATTATTTTATATTAAATACATTACATTTTTTATAGCAAGTTATGTCAAAAACAATATATGTAATAAGTTACTTTGATTTACTTTTTTCAATAAATGTTACTTATATACTCGCTCCGGAGTGCACATACTGTAAGAATGATTGTTACAAGATAAGCTTGACCTCTGCGCGAAATATACGCGCCTCTAAAGGCCATCAATGCAATGGCAGTCTAGCAGGGACTAGGGGTGTCTATCTGCGGATGGTTGGACGTCTATTCTAGACGAGCTGTAAGTCGTTTCCTTTCGGATATTAATAAAAAAATAAGAGGTATACTATATAATATATTATATGCTCAACAAGCTTGTCTCTCGCCCCACGCGAACGCGTATGTTGCAATGTTGAACGGTATGGATCAGACCATCCGACGCGACAGAATACAATATGTCCGGTGCGATTGCTGGCTGCAATTCCTTTCCTAAATAACAGTTAGTAGAGTGCTGTGAACGTTTTGGGATACATTACAAAATGACTTTACCCTTAGGACGGTATGGCTCTTCCATGTAATCCTAATATGTCTACCTCAACTGGTATATATATTCCAAGATGATTAATTTCGAGAGCCTCGTAGCTGGGTGGTTTAGGTCTACCATGAAGCGAGAGGTATCGGGTTCGAATCCAATTATAATAATAATATTATAATTTAATTTATAATTGTTCGGTCCTGGATAATAATTTGATTTATAATTGATTCGGTATCTGGAAGGGCTTGACAGTGGCCGAGCGAGTATCTTAATACTGTCACAACTATGGGAGAGCCATGCTGAAGCGTATGCGGACGATCTAATTGGGCCAACTCGTCCGAAGAGCTCACAGAAAGTATTCTGTAAGCCCTTCTCATCGTGAAATATATGTAGTTGTTATTGAAACGGTTCCTTTAGTGTGTTTCGCTGAGTGAGTGATATCGGAGGCCCTTAAAAATGTCGCTTGAGAGGCGTAAAAAGCCTGCAACAAACTCAATGCGTGGATTTTTGCGTGTTTGTTGGGCGGCGGTATTTTATTACCAAATAGGATACCCAGCTGCTCGGATGTCCGCTATACTAAAAAAATTAGGAAGCCTTATGTGTTGAAACTTTTAAATTTATCAGGTTATATAAAAACTTGGGTGTTATCCATTTAGGAACGTAATGGCTGTAAGAGTGATGAAAACTTGTTAAATTATATACAAAAGTCACTTTATTATTGTGAATCGAGAGATGTTTTTAAAATACTTATTGTCGTTTCTTCATTTTCAGTTAAGATTGTTAGTAAGATTAATTTATGTGGTTATGTTATTATATCTACTCAATAAATAAAACTTTATTTTTAGAGAAACTAAATAGCCGATACGAATAAAAATTTATATTTTATTTATAATTTATAGGGTCGTAAGAAGGGAAGTGGCGATGTGTGTTTTTTTTAACACTAATTAAGCCGGCGTGTCTGAAGTCATTAAGAGCTCACAGAAGACCCGGTTTATATTATTTAATATATATGACATATAACTATAATAATAATAATAATTATTATATATATTTAATATAAATATATAAATAATCTAACGAAGGTCGCGGCCAACCGCTGGATCCAGATCGCAACAGGTGGGCGTCTTTGGGAGAGGCCTATGTCTAGCAGTGGACTTGAATAGGCTGATGATGATGATGATGATATATATATTTTATTTATTAAATATTTTAATTATACTTAATGACGCCTTATTTAAATATTGCTGCGTTAAATAGTCTGCAACACAACCAAACCGCGCATTGTGGTACAATTGCCTATAGACGGTAGAAATCTCTGACCGAAGCTTCCGTCTGCCTGTTTGTCGTCTATAAAATAAAAAAAATAATTAAAATGAATAAAATTCAGTTTCAATAACTTAATTTTTTTTTACGCCTAACAGATATACTTGCTATGCGAAATCTAAGCGTTATTTTAACATAGTTCACTAAATTCATTAGGTTGGAGAGGCGACAAATCAATTATACAAACAAATTGACTTTGAAAATGTGAGCCTTGTTTTCTAAAACACAATAGGGCTGCGTGAATGGCCGGTTGATTGTGTCGCGCGAGCGAAACTCGCATTGTTTTCACATCAGCTTAGTTAGGGCTAGTGCATTGAGTATCTCATATAACGCATATGCCACACCAGCAGCGTATTCTGTCATGCGTTGGCTACAAAGTACGACGAGATTTTAGGACAACTGATAGTAGTTGGGACACAGAAGGCAAACGATCGCGAGGCCGTTAACCAACTAAGTGGTCCGATCAAGTTAAAGACTAGTCTTCCTCGAAATTCTACATAGGCGTAAGAGATGCTCTTGATAGAAATAGATGGCGACAGATCATTCGCTCCAAAAGTAATTCTCGTGCTGACCACGATCCTCAGACATGAGGGATCAACTTAGAAAGAGACTATCCCATTACGAATGGGATGGGCTCGTACTAAATGACCTACATATAAACTCTATCGCTCCGATTTGACACTACGAAGACTACGAAGAGCTGCTATGAACGTCTTCCTTGCTAGACCTTGCGGATAATCTGAGAGTCTCATCTGGGTCACAGCCTCCGTTTCTTCTGGCTATACTGGACCCAACCCAGACAGCGCACGATTTCCAAAGGGCGTTCATCTTTTTTGACTTTTTGATTGAATGGCTGTTAGCGCCGAATAAACTGGTGGCACGGATATCTGTTGGTCTGTGGCTACAACTGTATGACCATATCTACAACAAATTTTATAAATCAGTTAGTTGATCGAAGCAATTATCAATATACTACATAAATTATTAGTGACTCATTTTTAAGGTATTCTGTACCGCGTACCAGTCTGTGGAATCAGCTGCCTATATACGTTTATGCAAACCAATACAACTTAGGACATTAAAAAAACAGCGTATCTAAAAGGCCGGCAACGTACCCGCGGCTGAGCAACAGTGGGCGGAGAACCGCTTATCCTAATAAAGCCCAGCTCGTATGTCATCCGATTTTTATAAAAGAACAAAAATAATAGTTGTAAATGGTGAAACCTTTGTACAAAAAGATATGTTTGGGCCAGATTGGTATGAAAAATATATGTCAACTGTTAACTATATTCTTATATATATACAATTTCATAAAAATCCATCGAGTCGTTTCGGAGGAGTTTCACAAAATTCACTACATGCAATTTTACTAATAAGACTAGCGGTGAACTTCAGATATCAAAAATAGATAATTTTTTACCTGCTATAATTGTAACCGTTATGAATGTAACCTTATGATTCAACCCAAATTGATTAAACAGTATCGCGAGTGTAACAATATTTTTGATAAATCATTTCAAAGATATAAATATAATACATTTATTGTTGTAGTTTAAAGGTTTTTAATTAAAAAATACTCAATTGTATGAACTTTACTATAAACATTACAACAAATGTCGTTATTTCGAACGCTACTTTATCAAATTATGGGTATTATAATTGACAGATCCCTCTCATTAAATGCTGTATTTGTATTTATTATAATTTGACCAAAGAGCTTAGAGTCCGAAGTGGTACCTCAGGCTCACAGAATACTCGGTATAAAAGGGTACTTATAATGTTATTTGCAGAGTGAATAAGGATATTGGAGGCCCTTAAACATGCGCTAAAAGTTTGCCAAACGAAGCGCGAACTGTGACTCGGTTGTCCATGAGCGGCGGTGTTCTCTTACCATATAGGATACTCACCTGCTCTATTGTCGGCTATACCATAAAAAAAATCTTACAGCTCTGGATTACATACAATAAAGTTAATGCATTTCGGTAAACAAAGTAATGATATTAATGTTTATAAATATTCTGTTGGTTATTTTTACAATAATTTAGAAAATAATAACTATTAATTTTTATACATTAATATAATTTTTAATCAATTCATTTGTTTTAATATCACTCGACCATCTCTGGGAGTTTTCCATTTTCCCGAGATTCGTAATTAAGTTACAATCTTCAGATACGAACTAAATTCAGCTTTCTCCGGCCAGATTTGACTTTTGTAGTTTCGGATCGCGATAAAAACTTCCCACTCTTATACAATAACAAAACTTGTTATTCAAATGTTTGCGAGTATTATCGACTCGGAAAGTTCTGGAAACGGCTCCCGAAAGAGCGAACCCCACAAATATCTACATAATTTCTTTTCTTCACTTCTTACTTCTGTTATTAAAACTTGTTATACTAAAGCCTTATTTAATAATATATTTTCATATATTATTATTTTACTATATTATTATTTAATATACTTTATGTACGCAAAACGGTAAGGCACCCGCGGCCCTGAAAGACTTCGGGGTGTCCATGGGAAAAATACCGCTTATCCTATGTGAGCTACTTGTTTGCCACCGTTTCCATAAAAGAAAGAAATTTGGATGCGTTTCTTCAATTAATATAGTTAAAATGTAACTACTATTAGCTTGTTAATGAAATATGACCGATTTTAAAATCTTGTTATAGAGAGATCTTGTAAGATACCGTAACAGCGTGGCTGTCCGCTTCAATAACTACTAATTTATTCAATATCTTGAAAGCTCTGGCGAGTGACTTAACAGTGTCTTGTCTGTAGGAAAGCTATGCTGACGCATAAATTTTGCTGGCTCGTTTAGACTGATACCATGAGATCACAGAATACTAGTGTGAAACAGTATATGTACTGTGTTTTGCTGAGTGCGTGATATATTTATTTTATTTTAAATTGTCGCAAACTAGCATAAGCGGTCCTCCGCTCATGGAAATCCCTAGCCCTTGCAGGACCACAGGTACATTGCCAGCCTTAAAGGAATAGATACACTCTTTTTTTGAAGGTCCTCGTATTGTTTTGGAAATACCTTTACAGGAAGCTGATTCCAAGGAGTGGTGACGCGTTCAAAATGCCTTTAAAAGCATAAGTTAGTAAATAGCACTCAGATACACATAAATGGATACGCGTCTATACAATAAAACATTTAAACAACGGAAAATCTATGCGCAAAAGATCCCGTCATATTGGCAATGTTGCCTAAATGAAATGTCAAAAGAGAAAAGCCCGCCCGCTGCCAAAAGGGTTAATTTCCAACTTTTTCGCAGTGCTGCAGTTTTTTGCGTCTCTTTTAACCCTTTCAATTGACTTCCAGCGCTCGCCGTCCACGCCGACAGATTACTTTGTGCCCAAATAATAATAACCGTTTGTTGGGTTGCGTTGAGGCCATTTCAAATTGGACTTTGCCCTGATTCATTGATTTAGCAAGATAGTGGTCCTAGTAGACTTAGTTTACGGACTGTTTTAAATATCAAAACGGAGGCAAGCGAGGCGTACCTAGGATAAGCGCTCCTCCGCCCGTTACGGGTATGTTGCTACCCTTTTAGGTAAGTTCTTTCTTATACTCAGATTTGGACGATTTCATATTTAAATAAATACAAACACTTTTAATTTATTGTATACATAGTATATTCTATATGATAAACAATTGACTTGATTTGAATGTAGTATTAAATACTGTTCATTATAATACATGCGATTATAATTAAAAGAAAAACCATAACTATATAATAATAATAAACATTTTTTAAACATCATTAATAATAATTTTAACACAAATATCCTTCTTGCTATGTAAATTTTACAGCGTGGGTTACCGAATCAGACTTTTAGTAAGGAAATATTATTTTTTTAAAAAATGTAATATAACTTATAGTTTTCCTCTATAACGAACACTGAAAGACTTTTAAGAGCCTCGTGGCTAAGTGGTCTAATAGGTCTACCATGAAGCCAGAGGTACCGGGTTCAAATCTTGGTCCGGATAATTATAAATTATAATTTACTTTATAATTTATTTGGTCTTTGGAAGGGCTTGACTGTAGCCGGGAGAGTGTATCAATACTATCACAACTATGAGACAGCCATGCTGAAGCATATGCGAAAGAACTAAATGGGCCAACTCGTTCGAAGAGCTGACAGAACACTCGTCGTGAAATAGTATATAGTTGTAATTGAAACGGTGCCTCAACTGTGTTTCGCCGAGTGAGGCGAATCGAAGGCCCTTAAAAATGCCGCCTAAGAGGCATAAAAATCCGGCAAAACAACCAATGTGCGGACTGTGGCGCGGTTTTTTATGGCCGGTTGTGTTCTCTTGCCATATTGGAGACTCACCTGCTCCGTCGTCCGCTATACTGTAAAAACAAGAAATTTCAAATCGGACCAGTGTGGTGAAATCTGAGATCAGCGTCTTCGAACAAACATATTTTTTAGGTTGATAACGTCTTCAGTGTAAAGTGTCTGTCTGCTCCCTTCTTAACATTTCCACCAATCTTACAAAACTGAGAAAACTAAATGACGCAGATAAACAAAGGCCGTGACCTTAATTAAATTACGAATCGAGTTTTAATTAATAGATGTCACAGGCAATTAGCGGACGCCGTTCAATCTACCATATTAATTACTTAATTATATTGGCATTTGCGAAGAAAGTTATTTTATATGACTATTGAAATATAAAGCCAAAATTGGTGATAATACTTTTATATTACAAATCAAAATAATTGTGAAAAATAAATGAGAATACTATTGGAATGTAATTATGACTAGAGATAATAATAATGATAAAAAAATAACAATAATAATGCAGGTTACCTCCGACAGTATTGATGAAAGTCCAAGGGGAGGTCTATGTCCAGCAGTGGACGTCTTGCGGCTGAAATGATCATGATGATGATGAATGACTACAGATAACTACTAATAGACGTTAAGAAATGATTCGGTAACGCATTCGTGGCCCTGCAAAAGTCGAGGCTGTCCATGGGCGGAGGACCACTTATCCTAGATGTATCCTTGTTTTTCACCGTTTTCGTGAAAAATAATTAATTTGTATGTAGTGTGGAAATGGTGCGGAAATTCAAACTTTGTGTTGCTGGCTTTTTACGCCACTTAAGCGATACATCTTACAGGGGTTCCGATATTCACTTTGTAAATTCACCGACACCCATGGATAACGCCAACGAAATATACATTTCGTTTGTGTTTCCGACTTTTTTCATCATCAGCATCAGCATCGAAATCAGCGGTATATCTTGCCGGCCTTCGGTATTTACTAAGTGAAAAACAGTAGATGTACTTTTTCACGTTGGTAATTTGTGAGCCAGCGGTATCGCTCGGAACGAGCCGGTCTAATGAATGAGTCAGCGATTGCATCATAACTACCGCGGGTATGACAGTGAAAAGACTCTATTATGAAGCCCTCGCAAAGAGAACAGAGAAAACATGAAAAATTATCGGGATTTCAAACCCGGCAAGCATGGCGCCACAGTAGCATACAAAACTAAATACTTTATCTTTTTATGGTATAGCGGATAACATAGCAGGTGATTCTCCTATATAGTAAGAGAACACCACCGCCTATATACAACCGTATCGATGCCCCCACATTAGTTGTATTGCCGGCTTTTTACGCCACTTAAACGGTATTTTTAGAGGCCTCCAATATCCTCACTAACTCAGCGAAACACAGTAGAGGCACTGTTTTAGTACAACTATCATTTCACGCTAAGTATTCCGTGAGCCCGTGGTATCATTTCGGACGCGCCTAATAAGTGCTTCGGCATTTGTTTCAGCATGGCTCTTTCACGGGTGTCTATAGCTCAAATAGTTGTGTGAAATAGTCTGTATAGCTAAAAAGAATACTACGCATAAAGAATGGAACACCTGCTGTAAAAGAGATATTGTAGTAGTTTCAGCATTAACCATACAATGCCGGTTCATTAGTATCGAACACAATTATGTGTGGAAACAGCAATCAATGCTTATTACATTTTCAGATGTGATTATTACGTTTAGTGAATCATATATGATTGTATTCAGTTTAATTTAATTTTTTAATGGAAACGATGCCAATCGAACATTTGGCTCACCGCTCATAAGCGGTGGTCTGTTCGTCGACACTCTTAGCTAAACGCGGCCGCGGGTGCATTGCCGTCTTTCAGGGGATAGATGCGCTCTTTTTTTGAAGGCCCCCATATCATATCATATTCATAAATATATGCGATACAAAAAATGCTAAACGTCATTCCAATAAACGGTAATATTATAGATTGTTAAATTTAAATAAAACCCAAAAATATAACCTTAATACACATAATATAAAACAAAGGTAACCCAAGAGAGATATAATATTACACAAAAGTAACTTAAATAAAATAAAACTTGAAAAAAATTATACAAATCATTTTACCTTTTTTATCGTATCATCATCATCAGCCATATTCTAGTCCACTGCTGGACATAGGCCTCCCACAAATACGCCCTACCTCTTGCGATCTTGAGCGATCTGGATCCATCGGTTGCCCGCGACCTTCGTGAAATCGTCTTCCATCGCGTGGCGGGACGTCTTAGATTCTTCGCACCCCCTGCCCCTCCGAACCCACAGCCGCTACCGTAACTGGGACTAGTGAGGCTGCCGGGGAAGAGAACACAACCTCCTATAGACAACCGCACCATCGACCGTGAATTGGTTGTTTTGCCGGCTTTGTGGCGTATTAAGCGGAATTTTTGAGACACTATGATATCGTCACTTACTTAGTGAAACATATTAGAAGTACCGTTTCAAATATAACTACCATTTTACGCTGAGTATTCTGTGAGCCCGTGGTATCACTACGGACGAGCTGGCCCAATTAGTGTGTTAGTATATGCTTATTAATATTATCCTAAATAAAAAATAACCTAAAACAAATGTACCCTAAAAAAAATAAAACCCAAAAAACATGATCCAAAAAAATTATAACATTAAAAAAATATTAGCTAAATTACCAGTGAACTCGATTTTAATAAAGCCTTAAATTTCCGTGTTTGCAAACAAAGCGTTAGGGGGTTAGCTCCAGTTCAATGGACAAACGACATTGTTTAGGCTTTTTCCTTTTTCCATTCGGCCGATATAAGCCACCTGTCAGATGAATCAATGTCACAAGATTAATCGTTTGCACACTAATCATGTTTCCCGTGGTCCTTTTTATATCTCTGGTTGTAAACGTTTTGGGGCAGGACTATTATGAAGGTTTGTTTTATTTAAGTCATTATGTTGTGAAAAAAGTAATTTCAATGATTCGATTCTAATATTTAATATATGTGACATACCTACGCAATAATTCATATAAAAATAAATCCTATGTCTGTTCAAACTGTTATAATATTTTATATCAAAGTTTCATTACGGTCTTAATTGCAAAAAAAAAATTTAATGGCCTCTGATATCCTCATTCTGTCAGAAAAATATAAGTACACGTTCGTATTCTGTAAGCTTGTGGTATCACTTCTTATAAGGTATATATATAATCTATGAATCAGTTAACATTCTTCGTATTCCTATATTTTCAGTGGTCCATTTTTCTTAAATTTTTTATCATTTAACGGAGAAAAATGCAAACAATTTAAAATTTTCTATATTTCCCTCGACGCCGACTATATAGAGATAACAATGTTTAAAAGAATTAATTTTTGTAAAAAACCTACCGGTCTCAGCTAGCGTATTATAAACATACATGTATAATATTGCTTTATCACGACTATAATTTACTCTATTTGTGTTTTCCTTTTAAAATTCTCCGGTCACTCACATAAAGAGAGGCCGGTCCTAAAAAAGGCTTACGAAGGGATACTACAACATTCAGTGACCGTTTTAAGAATTCTATTTTTTGGGGTCAGACGGTATATTTAATTTAAACAAAAGAAATATAATATCGCTTAGTAAAATATTGAAAAAGGTTTAGCTCGGATTGACTTTTTAACATAGCTAACAATGAACCTGGTGGGTCTCCCTTAGGGTAAGAGATCAACACTGCTCTTTAACCGAATGTTTTAGTTGTGTAGCTGACTTTTAACGTTGTTTGTTGGGCGTCTAGTTTCATTTACACATTATAAATTTCACGCAGCTATTCTGTGAGCCCGTGGTATCACTCCGGAAGAACGGATCGTTACTACGAGATTATATGCTTCAGCATGACTCTCCCACGGGTCAAACCGCTTAAATTTTCTGTGAACAGAATTATGAATTCTATTGTTGAATATAATAGGATATGAAAGTTTTACTTTTACATTTCGAAATAATATAGCCATAAGACACAATTAGTCTTGATTAAAGGTAATAAACTCTAGCGAGAAACGTAAAAGAAATACGAATAAGATAAGGTGAGGGTAATTAAGATAAGAAAAATGGCTCCAATTCTCGTTTCCTTATTTCAGAGCGACATAAATATCAATACAGAGCGCAGCTTCCCCTCACCAAGATACCCAGCAAATTCGAAGTCAAAGGCGATAGTGCTTTGCTAGAATTCGGCAAGTATCTAAAAGGCATACAGGAATTGGCCGGTAAGGACAACTTAACAGTGATATATAGAGTAAAAGTTGACGTTGTTACACCAATGGGACATCACACACAGAAGTCTAAGAAGCGTGGGATTTCAAAGAAGTACAGCGTGCCATTGAAGAAGAAGAATATGAAACTGTCGAACTTCGAGATGATAATGAGAAAGCGGATGGGTGAGATGAGCCAGCAACAGCAAAAAATGGAGAACGATCCGACAACGCAGAAGCAGAAAATTCTGCTGACAACAAAACCGCCGACTGCAGGGAAATACAAACCGATAATACATAGTATTAGGACGAATTACAAAAAGATTGTGCGGCCAGTTAGAAACAAAGAGATCACGCTGTCAAAATAATTCTTGCTGATTGTACCTATTTGTAAACACTGTATATAACAAATCACTAAGAAATTTTGTAAAGAAAAGTAAATACAATAAGAAACTTATTTACCAAAACAAAATTATTTTTAACTTTCTATAACAAAACATTCTAACCAAGTTTAAACAATGTATAAATAGAGGTCATTCAATCGATCTGTATTTTTTGGGCACAAAAAAAACAGCAAATAATTGTAAATGTTTTAGGGCATTTTGTAGTGTATTTTTTATCAACATTTATAAGAATTTATATAAGATGTTTAAAACTAAATTCAAGATGCGATAAAGAAATTGAAGTTATTTCTATGAAATTTAAGTTAGAGTTGATAATTTATTAAGTACGTGTAATAACATAAGCTACACTTAAGTAAAGCGAACAACCACAGCGACATTAAAAGTCTATTAATAGGATAACTTATAAACTAGATTTAATATTTTATTTAACATAAGTTTTGACACTCTTTATTGGAATTACCTCCTAAAATGGACGCCATCAAAACAAGATAACTTTTCGTTAAAGACAATGACAGAACTTAGCGCGGAAAATAAAATTTATATTTAATTAGGTATTTAGCTTATAATTTGAATAATTTGAATGTATTTTTAATTATGCAAAGCAAAGTGTTTTGTTATACACCGAAAAGATTTACTGTATTAGTAAGTTGAAGTGGCAATGGGTTGGCCACATCGCTCGACGAACCTACAACCGGTAGGAGAAGAAAGGTTCTCGAGTGGTGACCGCGTACTGGAAATCGCAGTGGGACGATCCGCCACGCGATGGAAAGACGGTCTCATGTAGGTCGCGGACAACAGCTGGATCCAGATTGTTCAAGATAGAAATAGGTGGGCGTCTTTGGGGAGGCCTATGTCCAGCAGTGGACTTGATGATTGATAATGATAATGATGAAAATACAAGCATCTCAAACAATTATGTAAAGTGTCTATGCAGGTTAATATAAACGTTTTGAATATTGAAAACAGTGGTACTACTAGATAATCTCCTTCTACGATTGCTAATCTCAAGACAAAGCGAAATACATGACGTCTCTTAAGCAGGGTACACAATAAGGTTCTATAAGTACACACATCACACTATTATGTGTTTGACAAAAGGTGAAACTAGGTTAGGGATATTATCTTCATTAAGATCTTGTGAGATATTCTTAAGATTTTTCACCACTCGCTACTACGATATTGTAGGGACATATTAAATGTATTTATGATTTCTTTTCAGATCCTCGCCTCATCTCAGAATTGGAGTGTTCTTTTGAAAAACTGTGTAGGTTATTGTGTTGATTTGATTATAAATCCCGTAAGGATATCAGAGATCTTCGAAATTATACTGCTTAAGCTGCTTTAAAGATGCAAAAAATCATAGAACGGATTATCGCGTGGTATAAATTTCTTAAATTTTTTTTAAATTTTAATTGAAATTTGGCATTTTACTCAATATATTTATTTATGTTTCATAATACCCTTTATTGCTTCGATGTGTCTCGATTGTTGGCTGGAGGCACAGCCTTATGACCTCATAAGATGCTATTATATCATTCTTTGATGTCGACAAAATAAGTTATGTACATAGATATTTATTTATAAATAATCCCATCGCAGTAATAAATATTTTTCTATTATA
>DWCF01005181.1:0-14766 GCA_018230265.1 Delias oraia
AAAAAACATTACATACGTGGAGTTCCTTTGTTACTCATTTTATTAATTATAATTCTGTGGATACGTTCCTCTTGCTTGACTACTTAGGCGAATGTTTCATTGTTACACGATGCATTATAAATGAAACAGATGATTTCATAACGACACGGGACTGTCCTGTGTTGTATAAGTGGTTTTTATGTTATCAAAACGACATATTTTTATACATTGTAGATAGTGGATTCTAGGAAATGGCGATTCAGTGTAGGTACACTTAAACCAATTTAAAAAAAGTTGTACACAAATGCTATCTTATCAAGTCCCACGTAAGAATATTTATCTACCTAAATTTCAAAATTGTTGGCTTATACAGTTTATAAACGATTTTGGAGCCTATACCAAACCGTAAGCGTAACCTGTCATCAATTTTGTTTGTGTGAAGACCATGTACTTGACTGCAATTTTAAACAGAGCTTTGTATCCTTGCGTCACTGACATTCATGTGTACATTTCTCCAGTGCACTGCAAATTAATATAATAATCTAATATTTAATGCGCGGACTGTGACGCAGTTGTCCATGGTCTGCGGTATTCTCGTATCATATAGGAGACTCACCTGCTTCGTTGTCCGCTATACTAGTAAAAATATTGTTCTCTAATAATGTCTTTGTTATTCATTATATTACAGATTATTCACATTCCGATACCTTGAAGTGGTTTCGTCCTGTGGCCTTACGGTAGATAACTTTACAAGTATTCAACTGAATTTAATTAAGCATAATGGCCATAACATAAAGGCGTGCAAGGGAAGTTCTCACTTGTTTGTAAGTTGGCGCGACCACGCGTCATAATCTTGCCTGTCCGGTAGGAAACTTCCCTTTAACCGGACAATAAGTTGGACAAGTTCCTCTTACTTATCGCATACTTACTACATCAAGGTACATCATACACACAAAACATGAACAAATATCACTATGTGTATGGTAAAAAATTTTGTTTAAATGAAAAAATTCGAAAATTCGTATTTGATTTAACCTTTAAATTAAAAAATAATGTATTTAATAATTACTACGTAAAATAACTTATTTGGTTATGCGAGTCGTTTTAATTCTAATAATTTTCCGAAAACGTAATATCCATACTGGATATAAAAGCTGTAAAAGGTTAATTAATACATTAGATTAGACATTGACGGTTCTGTTACTAAGTATTTAAAAAATCCAGCCTAATATATAGGTTATAAGTGGCGAAAAACGTGGCTGTGCTATTATATTTTCACGACTTCAAACCAGTTTGTTTAAGAAAAGTTAAGCACTGTAAAAAATTCTAATAAAGAACTCTCCCACCCTTCTAAATTCCAGGGAAACCGATTTTACCCCTTTTCGAATTCCAGACACATTTCTAATACAAATTGGGTGTTAAATTACATTGCTACGTGACATTTTAATAAAGTTCCTTTCTTTTTGTAATATCGAGTCAATTTTATGGAAGGTTAAAACAGTTTTATTTCAAGATTTGCCTCTAATTTATCATCCATTATTATTATTTCAACAATTAAGTCATTATTTTATTAATACAGTCGATAAATACCTAATATGTTTCGCAATGACGTGTTGTTATTGAACTAAATTGATAAATGATACTTTTTAATGAAAAATTGGGAGATAAACCAACAGGAGGCTAATCCAGGATAAACGGTTCTCTACCCATAAACACCTCCAGACTCCTAAAGGCCGCGAGTCCGTGGACGGCCTTTCTACTTATTAGTAAGATAGCAAAATTCTTACTATATAAATTATCAAATATGACAATATCAATTTGTAGGCCTTTTAGATGCAAAATCAATACAATACGATTTTTCAATATAAGTCTGGTTTTACGGCAGCGAGTGCCTTGGGAATATGTTACGGCTAACTTTTCTTAGTGATTTTATATCTCCTATCAATCCCACCGCTCTGCACTTTGACGGAGTTTTTATGCCATTTCACACGATCCTGAGACATAGTTTTGAAATATCATTATTTTATATTATATGATTTTAATGCGATAAAGTGTTAATAAAACATCTGTTAAATTGTAGATAAAATCTATTTTATTAATAAACTTTTATTGTGGTTTTTTTACTTTCAAGTAAGATTGTTTGTTAGTTTAACTTAAATGGGTATATTATTGTATCTATCCGTTAAACAAAATTTACCAATTATATTTTCAGAAAAACAAATTAAAGTTTATTTCTGTATCCTGAACTTCGTCTTAAATAGTGTTTTATAGGTATATACTTTTTGTGACGCTCGTGCGACGTGCCTTTATATTTACAACACTGTCAATCCGCAGTTTGTCTGTTTGTAGCCGTTTTATAGTCTTCACCTTCCGTCTGATGCGCTAAACCACTACCTTCAATTATATCATTGTTTGGCTTTCTCAGATTTTATTCTTTTCCTCACTTAGCTTAATAATCATATAGAGAAATAAAAAAAATCTTGCTTCTAAATAAAGTCAATGAAGCCTGAATTAGTGCCTTAAAGTACGCTCTTCTTTTTTGTTTGTACCTCAATTAAACGTTTATGACATAATAATATATTTTTTTTATTCTATAGGGGACAACGAGTGCGACAGCATTAAGACACTCGCCCGGCCACTGTCAAATCCTCCCAGAGACCGAATAAATTATAAATTAAATTATAATTATCCGGAACGAGATTCGAAACCGATACCTCTCGCTTCATGGTAAGCTTTGTTGCAAAGATTTACGAGCAATGTAAAATTTTTGATTTACGATTTTCAATAATTGACAGTAATGACATTTCTGTAAGACAAATAATTACGCCTACAAAAAAAATATCAGCAATAATGATAGTTTTGTGTCTCTTAACTTCAATTAACTTCATATAAAATTTCACGATGTCTCTAAATGAAATTGTTTAGGCAGTTTTTCTGTCTAGTAAAACAACTGTGAGGATTATAAGATAATAGGGTGGAATGTCACAGTTATGTAACAAATATTTGGAATGCATGGGCATCGACAATAAAAAACTGTTTATTATGTAAATTTACTTTTATGACATTCTTTCAGGTCTTCTTCCTAAATCATCAAAGTGATCGATCATTGATTTATAGCCAAATAAGAGAAAAATCGTCTTTATATAATGACGTAACATACATTTTTTTAAATTAATGTTATATAATAATAAAAACAAAACATTTTTTTAAACAAAATGGAAGTTTTTTTATTTTAATTATAACGGAAACAGTATTTTAATATATGAATAAAAAGTATTTAATGAAATTTTTTTCTTGAAAATTCATAAATAACTTAGCTAGCACCTTTCGTTAAGGTATTAGTTTTCCTCCGAAAAAGCCTTAAATCTGAGTTACTTTATTCGTCGTGATATAAGGCAATTTGGTCTAGGGTGGGGTTATTGGGACAATAAAATGGGACATCCCCGTATTGACCACAGTTTACTGCCGGTAAATGGTGCACTAAAATTTTTACATCCAACTTATAGGGGTTTAATAACTCGGAGAAAATAATTTTCATTGCAAGGGTGGTTAGATCTGTAAGATTTGTTGTATATCTTCCAGAAAATCTACTATTTTAAAGGATTTTTTATTAAGATATATATTTTACATTTATAACATTAAATTCTTTGTTATTAATAAAACTAATTTGTTTTTTTGGTTGGTAAAATAACATTGTATTCGACTTTGAATATTTTTCATACACTTTGAATTGTGAAATTTAAAGCAAGCCATTAGACAGAAATATTTTTCTTTATAATACTTGTTACTTCTGATTTTAATTACTAAGTTAGTTTAAACTTTGAATCAATGTAATAATTTGAATAAACGAGTATTTCTATGAGTAAAATGTATCAGCACCGTAGCTTAAACATGTGTTACACGAATAAAGAGGCTCGACAAAAGAGACGCAATTTCATAAGGTGACCAAGTCATATTAGAGGTAGAGTATATTAAGCTCGTAGCGCGGATTCGCTCGTAAAAATCCTTCAGCAAGGAGATAAAGCATCGTCGGGTTTAGTGCTAGTATGCTGCCGAATGTGCGTTACGTGATTCTCGGTTCTATCCATAGGTACACGATGAATAGACGCTCGGTCTAACCATTTTTCATTTTTTAGTATATAGCCTGCTTTTTACGCCGTTTACGGGGTTTAGCTTTGTGGGCTTCCGGTATCCTCACTCACTCAGCAATACACAGTAACAGTATATTACGCGTTTATTATGTGAGCCCGTGGTATCGGTACTAAATTCAACAATTTTTAATAAAAAAAATAAAAAACTTAATAAAACATGATATAAAAGATGGTGGAATACAAATATTTGTCTGTAAAAAATATATATTGTGAATACAATATATATTGTTTTTGTTCGTGTTTCTAATTATTCAATAATAGATACTTAAATCATAGCTTTAATTATACCTGAAACTGTTAATTTAATATTAGCTGTGAAATTTTTATATGCCTTGCGTTGTACGTTACATTATATACATATAGGAAATACAATTTTAAGAAGTTGCATGGGAACTTTATTTTAGAAAGAATAGATAGAAAGTAATAGATGTAATAATGTTTCTTATGCCTAAGTACGTTATGCACTCTGCATATGCAATTAGTATTAGTGATTTTTACATACTTACGCATGCATAAACAGAATCAACTTGTAAGAGCATTTGTGTGTTAATAGGAATTGGACAAGTAGATATACGCTCTAAGTTATGGATACTTAGTGAAGTGAAGATATATACACTTAGTTGTATATCTGTATAATATACGAATAAATATATGTTTTTTTTAAATTCTATTGCGGACAACGGAGCAGGTGGGTTTCCTATGTAGTGAAAGAATATAGCCGCTCATTGACAACCGCTGTACAGTCTGGGCATTGATTGTGTTGCCGGCTTTTCACGCCGCCTAAGCGGTACTAAAGGCGTTCGATATCCTCACTTACTCTGCGAAACACAGTACAATTACCGTTTCATGCTGAGTATTCTGTGCGTTATATAAGAAATAAATACCTAAATTATGAAGTTTAAGAATTCAAAAACAATTTTTCGATATAGGACTTGGTTTTTTTAATCAATTCACTAAATATAAATTTTCTTTTAAGACATCCGATATTTTAGTTTAATAACAAAATACAGCGTCTAAAAATAGAAGTTCTACAAGCGTAGGTAAATACGGTTATAAGTGTGACAGATGCCCTGCTGAATTTGAAGGATATCCGCGATAGATACCCCGGCTATGCCCACAATACCCGGCCGTGATGTGAATAACTCTGTATTCTTTATTATTTTCCCGAAGAAACTCGTAAAATGTACGCATTCAAAGATGTATTCGCATGATTCATATTTCGGTACAAATGATGTAGGATTTTCTCAGCTTTTACAGACTATTACGAAAGATATAAGTCAAAAGTACCAAATATAAGTACCTACGACGTGACATTTAAACATTGCATCATAAGTGTAATTCTATAAACCATTTTTGTTTGTATCAGAGCCAATTTAGTGTAATTGTTTGGTAAGTTTTTGTGGTTTGGAATTCTGTTTGATTATTTTTTTAAATCTTTTTATTTTGTTAAACACTCAAATGAAATTTAACGTTGAATGGTGTCAAATAGACAAAAAACAAAATTGTTTTACCAATTTAAGAAGTACAGTTTCTCAGAGAAACAAATGCACTAAAGGGAAAATTAGTATATCATATTAAACATAGAACTACTCTCTTTTATTTTTTTTATATAGTATAGCGGACAACGATCCAGGTAGGTACCTAAGCACGTAGGTAGGTACCAGGTAGGAACCATATAAGAGATATGGTAAGAGAACACCTCCTCCCATGGACAACCGCACCACAGTCCGCGCATGGGTTGTGTTGCTGGCTTTTTACGCCACTTAAGTGGCATTTTTACGGGCCTCTGATATCCTCACTCGTTCTGCGAAATAAAATAGTTTCAAGTACAACTATTATTTCACGCTGAGTATTCTGTGAGCCCGTGGTATCACTTCGGACTAGTCGGATCTCCACGGCTACGACAGTATTA
This sequence comes from Delias oraia, assembly GCA_018230265.1. NCBI lineage: Eukaryota > Metazoa > Arthropoda > Insecta > Lepidoptera > Pieridae > Delias > Delias oraia. Next base: position 6,043 of record DWCF01005181.1, read on the forward strand.
AGACACTTGCCCGCCACTGTCAAGCCATTCTAGAGATCAAATAAATTATAAATTAAATTATAATTGTCCAGACCGGGATTCTAACCCCATATTTCTCGTTTCATGGTAAAATTTTAAAACCATTAAGCTGCCAGGCTCTGAAAAACGAACATTACCTAATAAATAACTATTTTTTCATGACCAAACTGATATAAAACTACAGAATTATAATTTATCACGTCATTTTCTTAATGTTTCACAAACATCTGATATCTACAATTTGAACGACACAGAGTATGTAGCAACATAACTTGAATTAAATATTTAATATATTTTTTTACAAATCTGCCTATTTTAGATAGTTCCCAATCAAAATACGACCAATATGCCGTAAAATGTGGGGAAATACCTAGAGTAGTGTTCCTAACATGAATTTATGTGCGATATAATTTTCCAATCTCCAAGAGCAATGTTTCGTTGAAACACATCGCTTGCCGCCATACATTCTCTGCATCGCTAGTTTGCGAATTCCGTTCGGGAGGCGTTATTTGGACCATGTTTTATCCGTTTAAACTTATATAGAGTATTAGTGGCTTCTTTGTTTTACTTTAGTTAGTCAGTTAGTTTTGCATTAATGCCGCTACAGTGCTATATATATTTTTTTTGCTTAAGCCGCTAATATATTTGTTTACAATTATTTGGTTTAATCGGTAAATTCGGTAAGCAAGCAATTAATTGCTCCAATTATAAATGTTGAATTTTTTTTTTGTTGCAAAGTTCACATTACCCCCAAAAGTGACTGACTTATTTAGTTTTTTTAATGGGTCAAATCTTATGTAAACTTATTTAGACACGAACGTAGTTTTTAAGGAGTCAAATGCAGCAGCCTCGCCGTAAGAATCCATTCAAATACAGCAGAGGAAACGTCGTATCACGGGAGGAATCAAACGCCGGAAGCGGAAAAGAGCGTATTTTTCGAATTTGAATTTCGAACTCCAGCTACTTCCAGCGGAAACTGGAGCATTTACGAGATGGAAGTTTTAAACGGAATTCAAAATTTGAATTTTACTCTCCAATTCAGTTACAGTTATGTGAAAGTTTATTTTTCGGTTTTACGCTCTAGTTGTGAACAATTTTTTAAATACCTTAACGTTCATATTAGAAATTTTATTCAGGAATAGGAACGTATTCACTCCGTTATTATTAAATCAATACATTTATATTTGATTTTTTTGTATACAATATAATTTTTTCAAATTTAAATTTACTTACTCTAGAAATACACAAAAATATTTTTATATTTAAAAATTATTTAATTACCATACGTTACATGACTAACATATATTTAACATACATAGATAAAAATTAGGATACACACATTCCAAATGAAATCTTGCTGCTATATCACCCCAATGCTACAAAATAAGTACTCCGATATGCCAACTATTTATATTGGATCTCCTTTGTTGGAATGTATTATTTCGCCTGATCTGTCAATCTGTGAGTGTTCCGAATTCCGGGCTTTATTTGCTGAAGATTTCTATGACAAGGGAAATGTCAAGTTTCTACTGTGTACAGTTATTACAAACAATAATTTCAGATTTCTTAATAAAATTTGTTATAATAACTTAAAAATATAAATATTGATTCAATTTAATTTTTAATAAATACATAAAGTTATACCTGAGTCAGCTAAATTGCTTTTAATTTATTTGGTTGGTCTCCAGCTGATAAAAGTTAATTAAAAATATATGATGATCCGTAAAACGTTTGTAAATAGGAAATATGCGATTTGGGCTTGTTAATGGTTTATGTGATCGAAAATAAATATAAAGGATGTATTTTGCTTGTAGTGATTTGGAACAACCGTCAATAAAACACAACTGAGTTTCTCTGGAATAAAAGAAACGACATTTGCTGTTTCCAATTACCACGTCGTTCCCAAATCACAATGATTACAATCTCATTTCACAACTGACTACCATACAATAATATAAGAACATACGGATACATAATATAAGAAATATTAAATAATAACTTCCTATTTATATAATAAATTCCTATTTTCATATTATATATAAATAAATATATATAGTATGAAAATAGGAATGAAAGCCTTTAAAAAGATCAAGTCCCTGATTGAACAACAATACGTAACGAATCAAAGAGCACTTACGGTAACATATTCCAATTTGGCGTCGCTCGGGGCGCACGCAAATTGAGACGCGATTTGATTTTATTTTTACAATTCCTTATCCCATATTGAAGGGTGCAAGGAAAACTGAAACATACGATGTAAACGACCATTTTTTTGTATGTATGTTTGCCGGTTTTTGGAAACACACGGTTGGCTAGAATGCACCGATCAGTCAAATTTGTTTGTGAAAATGTCATTGCCATTTATAATTTAGAAATGAAAATCATGATAAAGAAATTAAATGAATATTTTTTATTTTACGAGGACTTTAAAAGGCCACTTTTTAATTTAATTTTTATTTAAATTTAATTTACGTAATAACGAACTATCAACCATGAATGAATAAAAAATTTAAAAAAAACCATCGACTAAGAATAAATAGTATCCCAAGAACCTTTCAGACTAACTTATTTGATTAATTTTTGTCTGCCAAATAAACTTCATCATCATCATCATCATCAGCCTATCAAGTCCACAGCTGGACACCTATTCCCCAAAGACACCTATTACGATCTTAAGCGATCTGGATCACATGGCGGCACGTCGCACTCTGCGTTTTCCGGTACGAGGTCGCTACTCGAGAACTTTTCTTCCCCATCAGTTGTCGGTTTGTCGGGCGATACCAAATAATCTTAGTAAATGCAATTAATATTGAAAGGCCATGTAATATTTAGCTTAATTACTCAGCTTATACATACTGATAAGATCTAATAAATGTTTGTATCATGTAAGTTATGAACATGATATTGCTAGTTCACTAATTACAAAGATTCTATTAATAGCCTTTAGAGATTACATTACTCTCAGATAAACAATTTAAAAATCAATTTTTATCGCATTAATAATAAATAATGCAATGCAATCTGGCCCCGTGTATTTCTTTAAGGGAAGAAAAACGGTGCCTAATGTTCGATTCTTGATGTACATCAAATGTGATCTTTTTGCTCGTGTGATGGTATGCGGGGTGAGGAGACGGAGGCGTGTTATTGATGTTCCCTTCAGATAAACATGTCTGATCTTGTTATTTGATGTGTTGATGTAACCAAGCCTGTGGTTGTCGATTTGATTCTTTGTTACGCTGGAATGGCAGATAGAATTTTTGCCGTTATAAACACGGGCATATATTAACAAATATAAACTCTGTTTTTCTTTTAAATGAGAAACGTATGGAAACACGATTTTTTATATTATATCTCCTATAAGCTTACTCAATAAATATTTTGTTAATTTTTTTTACAAATACCAACTCAAACTGATAAACCTATAGAACTGATAAGAAAATGACATGGGAAAGAGAATTTGTATAAAAGTCGAGAAGAAAACGAGGAGAAGGCTCACCTAGTAGACACAAATAACTGATCTACCGCCTATAGGCAACGCTAGACCCTGCTGGGTAGCGGGTGCGTTGCTGAGTTTTAAACGATGGGAGCGCTCTGTCCTTGTTTTTTATTTTTCTGTAATGCCAATTATACAGTAGATTGATTTTTAAAGTTTTTTCACTGACGGGAAATTATTCTTATATTGATTTTTTATTATTCTTTTTATTCTTTAGCTAACATAGGAGCAGATGGTTTTCCTATATGATACGAGAACATCGCTTGCCATTAATAACCGCGCTACAGTCCGCGCACTGGTTGTGTTGCCGGCTTTTACACCGCTTAAGCTTCTAACGGCCTCCGATATCCTCACTCCCTCTGCGAAACATAGTACAAGTATCATTTCACGCTGAGTATTCTGTGCCGGCTCAATTAGTGCGTCAGCAAATTTTTAAGCATGGCTCTCCCACGCGTGTGACAGTATTAAGACACTCGTCCGGCCGCTGTCAAGCCGCTCTAAAGACCGAATAAATTATAAATTAAATTATAATTTGTAATTGTCCGGACGAAGCTTCGAATCCGCTATCTTTCGGCATGAATTATATATTAATCTATGAGAACATAGTCTGATATATTTTTATTTCAAAAGAAAACATTTTTCCATTTAACGTGACAAAAACGAAAAAAACATCGTTCCTCCCCTTCAAATAGATATCCGATAGATATGTATCGGAAATGGCATCTCAATTGCTGCCTTTCAAATTGACACAATTTAGAACACGCATAAATACGCCCCAACGTCTTTCAGCAATTTCCTTTTTGAAAGTGTTTCGGATAATAGCATGTATTTATAAGTGTGTATAGTAGCTTCTACATCCTGTTTCTTTTAGACCAGAATAAATTTAAGGATGAAATCACTTCAAAATGCCATCTAGAATCATTACTCATCTTATAGTTGTAGCTTGTCTTGAAACAGTGTAACTTGGTAAACACTGATATATCATATTAGCGGCGTAAACAGCCAGCGACACAATCAAGAAAATATACCGTCTAAATTGTGCGGTGGGTGGAGATCTCATACAATCAGGAGACATTGAAAAACGATTGAGAAATGTTTTTTTATATTTGAATTAATTACTTTTTATGTGTTGATGTAATGATATGACTGTAAGTACATACATTTTTTTACTGCCTCGTAGCTAAGGACTTTAATAAGTGTACAGTCGAGGGAGAGGTATCTATCTAGGTTTGAATTCCAGTCAGGACAAATATAATTTAATTTATAATTTATTCGCTCTCTGGAAGGCCCTAAATGGCCGGTCTAGTGTCTTAATATTGTCCCACCCGTGGAAGAACCAAATGCGGACGCACTAATTTTGCCGGCTCGTCCGAAGTAATACCATGGGCTCTTAGAAAACTCAGCTTTAAATGGTAGTTATAATTGAAATAGGGCTTCTACTATGTTTTGCTGAGTGAGTTAGTATACCGAAGGTCATTAAAAATTCCGCTTAAATGGCGTAATAAGCAGGCAACATAACCAATACTTGAACTGTGGCGCAATTGCTGATGAGCGGCGGTGTTCTTTTTACCATATCCAAGACCTACCTGCGCCGTTGTCTGTTATACTATAAAAAAGTTGAAAAAAGACTTTTAAAAATGTATGGATTTAAATGAACATTCAGAGAAAAATGATTCCAATCCCCCATCCTAATATTCAATCATACGTAACCAACCCCAATGCGAAAGTTATTATTAAATGTTGCATGTATTAAATATACTCCAAGCTGCCTTTTCTTATCTATATATTTTGATTCAGATATAAATTATAGAATTTGAAAAATATATTAAGATTATTACTTAGTCAAATATTATGACTGCATCATGTTTAGAAATGATTAGAGAAGCTGTACTATTGGGTCCTATTCCACTTCTAAGAACTAAAGCTGTCAGGACCATATGGTCACACAATGAGTAGTAATTACAAAAAAAAAGAGAAGCCGTGTATAACTGGACATTGGTATCATTATTAAAAATTACTAAAAAAACTTCGAAAGCAATATTTGAATTAACCTAAAAATCTTTAAAAATGAATTTGTTTATCTTTTTATCCATCCATCCATATGTATTATGAACATAATGATGATCTATTATCACTAATAGCTGATGTGCCATCAACACATGTGCGTGACGTGTAAAACTAAGTTAGCTTCACTCCTAATTCAGTGTCCTATGGCACACTCAATCGCTAATCATAAATTGACACAAACACATTTATTTAATTATAATTTCGACTAATATTCATCTTTAATCATTGTGTCTATTATGTGTTGGTGGATTAATACTAATTTTTTATATTTTTATTCTATAGCGGACAACGGAGCGGGTCTACGATATGATAAGAGGTAACCGCTACACATAAACAACCGCGCCACAGTCTGCGCATTGGTGATGTTACCGACTTTTTGCGCCGCCTTAACATATTACAATTACCGTTTCACGTTGAGTATTCTGTAATCCCGTGGTATCACTTCGGACAAGCCGGCCCAATGCGTCAGCATATGTTTGAACATAGCTCTCCCACGAGTGCGACATTATTAAAGCACTCGCCCGGCCACTGTCAAGACCTTCCAGAGACCAAATAAATTATAATGGTCCGGATCGGGATTCAAACCCAAAACCTCTCGTTACATGGTACACTTTTAAAACCATTAAGCTACGAGGCTCTGATTTTTTTTTATAAATCTACCACTGAAACTTATGTTTCCAATATCTTTATTTAAATAACTCTTTTCGACCTTTGACTTTCATTAAATATTAGATTTGTGTGAATAACATCAAATTAGGACAATGCAGAGCTTGATTGCGAATTACTACGCTAATGCTAATCTATTGGTGACGCTAATCAAATCGTGGTAATTGCACTTCGCTGGTCACTCCGGCATCTGTCACTCAAACTACATGATATTTCTATTAGCCATTCATGTATTTATATATATATGCATTATGTATTTAGAGCCTTTTGGTTACGAACAGAGATGGCAACAGCCTATAGATAATTAAAAAGATATAATGATAAAAGTAGTAAAATCCGAAAAAATTCACCCGTGAGAGAGCCATGCTGAAGCATATGTAGACGCCCTTATTGGGCCGGCTCATCCTGCTGATACTACGGGCTCACAGAATACTCAACGTGAAACTGTACTTTGTTTCGCTGAATGAGTGAGGATATAAAAGCGGAATCTGGCGCGGTTCTCCATGATCGGCGGTGTACTCTTATCTGCTCCGTTATCCGCTTTACTATAAAAAAAAATATTTTTATTAGTTTTATAAGTAAGATGAATCGCAATAAGATATAGAATATTTCAATTTAGAATACTCTTTCTCTGTATTCAGTTCCTAGGTAAATGTTTATTTGGGAGGTAATTTTTAGTCGTCAATGCTGTCGTAGGCAACATCTAAGTGCTTTAAATAAATTTCAAGCAACGCCAGGATCGGACGATTAAAAAGGGGATGATAAATATCTGGATCCGGAGTGCAATGTTACATTTTTTACCCCAAGACGTCGACAGATCTAAACGATTCCAGTCGATCGAGTGCGCTTAAATTCTGCGTGACAAATTTTACACTCGCACGCCTGACTTTGTTTTATTGTCGGCTTAATTCCCCCTTTGGGTACGGTTCAAGTTACAATCTTACAAACTGGTTACCACTTTGTGGAAACAGCTTCCTGCAGAGGTATTGCCAAGCCTATACAACTTGGGGACTTTCTAAGGACCGGGAAAGGCCGGCTTCAAATCCGTGGCCTTGCAAGTGGCCGTGGCATCCGTGGCCTTCATAAAAAATTGTCTTTTAATATGTTTAACTAAATGATATAAACAGCCAAATTCACATTTTTAATATTCAAAATATTTACAGATTAATTCGTCAATTTACAATTAAATACTCTAAAAATATAAAAAAAATATTTTCACGTATTAGCCTATATGAAAATGGTACAGAATTATGATTGACTTAATGTCAGGCTAACTCAAAGAAATAATTAAGTACATTGTGTTACACTGGTCTATAATATGAGTTATTACTACTTTTTAATTCATAATTTTATATTAACAAGACGTATTAAACGAAACTTAAACGAAAACATTGGTTACAGAATAACTTAAATCGCTATATTCCGTGTTTTACTCCATCTACAGTAACTCTAGTTGGTATCGAAGTATAAACTCCTTTTTTTGTAATGTATCCTGAATGTGATCGGCAGATTGACACAGAAAGTTGGATGTGGTAAATGCTGTTCTAAATCGACTAGATTGGTGAACCAATAAACCATTGTTTCAGAAGTAAAACCTTAAACTACTTCTCGATGCACACATACAATATATATTTATTGGATTCCTTAATAAGATAAAGTGGTATCCCTGAATTGCCTGATCAGAGATGATTTAAACATAAGTCAAACTTGCTGAATATGGCTACGCCGTAGCATTTTTTAGCTGCCACTGTAGAGTTTAGTAAAAACCGTGCATAAGGCATATCTTACAGGACTTTTATTATTTGATTAAAAATAATATGCACATTTAAACTTATTGAGACATTCTTATTTAATATAGTTTTTGCCCTATCCACATATGAAGCTTTAATGTATCATAAAAACCTCAATCCATTGAATGATATACTGCGTTAAGTTCTTAGGGAATGTGAAACCATAAAATATTTAGGAAAATCCAGTGATAAATATGAGCAGACATCTTAAGTTTTAAGTGTTTGGTAAAAGTAACCAGAATCTATAACAAATATCAAACAATGTTCTATGATCCGATACAGTACTGAAAATATAAACATACAATTAATAATTCTGCCAAAATGGGAAAACTTTGAATCTAAATTTATCAGTCAAACATTATACATATAGTTTTTTCTCTGTAAAGTATCTGTAACAAAACAAGTCAGTATTTGTTAAATATACAAATTTTTCAAACATTTTATCCTTAAAGATACTATTTACCTATAAGACTAGTAAAATAGGTAAACATTTGATATATTTTTAAAAAGCAAGTCATTCGGCAATAAAACCTCAATTCAATGCTTCAGATGCCTCGTTTTCTCACAATTTTTAAGTAAAATATCCTTGCTATTAACATAAGTAAACAGGCCGTGAAGGAAATATGGCTATACGAAATCATTTATTCATCTCACGACTTTTAATGATACTGCAAGGAAAATTTAAGAAGA
>DWCF01005182.1:0-14763 GCA_018230265.1 Delias oraia
AATAATTACATATAAGTATAATACATACATAATATAATATATATAAAAAATATTCATATATGAAAGTAAGATATAAGATCATTTTTTCATATACATTTTTTACATAATCCAGATGGAAGTCATACTACGTGGCCCCAGCTTCTGCGGAACAGCTGGCAACATTGGGGTCTCTGGGGAGCAACTTAGATATTGATTTCTACATCAGGCCAACTTTAGACCGTGAAGGTTTAGCAATTGTTAAGCCACAATACCAAGAACAGTTCCTCAATGTAATGATGAAGGAGGGTATAGTGAACAGAATACACCAAGAGGATATTAAAGCGTAATTAATTTATTCACTAAATGCTTTTCAAATATCGGGAAAAGATACATTGCCTTCATCAATTTTAAATATAATTAAATTGCAGTCAGCTTGATATGGAAGACAAACTCATCGATGCCAGGCATGCAGAGTTCAGAAGTAGAAGTACACCAGAGAGGCCTTACGATAACTACGTTCGATTGGATGTGGTATGACTCAAAGTGAAATCAGTACTAAATTAAGCTTAAAGTGTTTAAGAAGTAAGAACTTCGCATATAATATACCTATGCTTCAAAGTATCAATATCGCCTAATGAATAAAATATAAACAGTGATCATCTCTGACACACATTTTCTTAATATATTTTATACCTGCTGAGCTAAAACAGTCTGTATGTCTGATTGATGTAATTGATATTTTTGTATGGAATGTTATGTAGATTTACGAATATTTGGACGAAGTTGCCGCAGAACATCCCGACATTGTGACACTTGTTACGGCCGGGGAATCCTTTGAGGGTCGCCCTATTAAGTACTTGAAAATATCATCAAGTAACTTTGAAGATAACTCCAAATCGGTCATTTTCCTGGAGGCCACTATACACGCTAGGGAATGGATAACTCCGCCAGCTGCTACATATGCAATTCACCAACTGGTAGAAAACAGAACTGACTCGGAGCTCTTGGACAATTTTGATTGGATTATATTGCCTGTTTCGAACCCGGATGGATATGAATATTCTCATACTAATGTAAGTTGTGCTAATTATGGATTTTTAATAGTCATATATATAAGCAACGGAGCAGACAGGCCTCTTCTGTGGAAGGCGACCACGATCCGCGCTTTAGTTATGTTGCCAAATTTTTACGCCGCTGAAGAGGCATTTTTAAGAGCCTTCGATATCCTCACTAACTCTGCGAAACACAGTACAAGTACCGTTTCACGCTGAGTATTTTGTGAGTCCGTGGTTCACTTCGTACGAGCTGGCCCAATTATTGCGTTAGCATAAACTTCGACACTGTTCTCCCACGGGTTCGACAGTATTAAGACATAAAGCCACTGTCAACCTCTTCCAGAGACCGAATAAATAATAAATTAAATTAAAAATTGTCCGGACCAGGATTCGAACCCGATATCTCGCTTCATTGTAGACTTATAAAAACTCTATATAATATATAAGGTTTGAAGTTTAGATTATTTAATTTTTTTCAAATATTCTTGTTTAACATTTTAAAGTAAGGAAACAATAATGCATTTAATACAGCTTTTTAAACTTTTACTAAATACATTCATTTAATGCGAATAAAATATTGTTGAAATAGATCTTTATAAAAGGCAATAACTATGCTGTTGTATTGATAAAACATGTTATCAAGATCGATAAACAGTTTAAAAGTTGATGGATGACATTTTAAATCACTATTATCGGATAACACCGTAAGCGCTATAATAAACTATCAAAATTCGATTAACTGAAATTATTACGTTATAATCATGAAATTTTATCAGAAAATAAATTGAGAAATCATCAATTTCTTTCAGAAATATAAATGTTTAGTAATGAAAATTTCAGTTATATAAATTTCAGTAATTAGTAATATAAATTGTTTGAGTTCACAATATTATCAGATTATCACAGATCACAAATATATTGTTATTCTTAGTTACTTATAACTTCATTTGAATTTACATATTATTTGCCGTCATTGTATTTTATGGTTTACCGGACAACAGAGTAAGTGAGACTCCTATGTGGTAACAGAACACCACCGCCCATGGACCAACGCGTCACTTTCCGCGCTTAGGTTTTGTTGCCTGCATTTTACCTCGCTCATGCGGCATAGTTCAAGGGCCTCCGTTATCCTCACTCACTTAGCGAAACACAGTACAAGTAACGTTTCACGCTGACTATTCTGGACGCCCGTGATGTCACTTCGGACAAGCCGGCCTATTTAATGCGTAAGCATATGCTTCAGCATGGCTCTCCCACGGGTTTAACAGTATTAAGGCACTTACCCGAGCACTGTCAAGCCCTTTCAAAGAGCTAATAAATTATAAATTAAATTATTATTTTTGTTTGGTTGACATGGATTCAAACCCGATACCTCTCGCTAAAACCAATTGGCTTAGAGGCTTTTGTTTATAATGTTAGTGAGCATTTACATAAATATTTATCTAGTTAATAATGGAGTCTTTCATTTTTTATCCAATCTGAAGTTACATGCGAACAAATTTCAAGCAAAGGAATCACCAATATTAATATTTCAGGAAAGATTCTGGCGCAAGACACGGTCTACTGATGAAGATGTACTCAGTAGATGGTGCCCTGGTGTAGATGGCAATCGCAACTACGACTTCTTCTGGGGCACTGTTGGGACCAGCAACAATCCCTGCTCAGATACTTACGGAGGATCTAAAGCTTTCTCAGAAATCGAGACAAGAATTGTTAGAGATCTTATTGACGAGTACCTAAATAGAATAGATCTGTTTATCACCATTCACAGCTTTGGAAGTATGATTCTGTATCCTTGGGGTCATGATGGTACTTTGTCAAACAATGCTTTTGGGTTACACACCGTTGGAGTTGCAATGGCTGATGCGATTTATCAAAATACACTCCAAAATATCTTTCCAAGATACAGTGTTGGTAATTCTTTACTAGTAATTGGTTATGGCGCCTCTGGTGCGGCTGAAGATTATGCCCATGCTGTCGGTGTTCCTCTTTCTTATACTTATGAGCTACCTGGTCTTAGTAACACTTTGCTAGGGTTCCATCTTGATCCCCAATACATTAGAGGGGTTTCTGAGGAGACTTGGGCAGGCATCGCTGTGGGAGCTAAAAGGGCAAGAGAAATTGTAAGGGGCGATTGAAATATACGAGATTGATTGTTATTTATAATTATTTTTATTAATGCAAGCACTAGCAAAAAGAATAACGTCCAAAATAACTACAATTACCTCACAATTTTCAAGAATAGGGACACGCTAATTTTATGCAATTTAACAAGACTAACAGCTGAAGAAGAGATTGTTCAAGAACACGACCAAATCCGAGAATATAGTTTAAAAATTTAGACAGATTTAAATTTTTTAATGCTATGTATTTACATTAGGAACTTGATAGGATAGCATGGCTTAATATCTATTATATAGTAAGACCTTTTTATTAACGTAAGATTTAAATTTATTTAGTGATAATTCCTGTATTGCTGTCGAATTACGTTGAAGAAATCTAAACATTTAAAATACTGAAAATTTCTTTATTGTATTTTATATAATGTCTCATATTATTATGAGATAATGTGCCTAGTATAACATTTGTAAAAAAGTATACGTATTGGAATTTTAAAATTGTTTTGACTTAAAGTAAATATTACATAAAAGTATTTAACATTAAAACAGTTTAGTTTAAATGAGCTGAATCTTTCACAAAAAAAGAAAAAATATATTTAAACATTTCGCTTCTGTTATTAATATAGAGATATAAGAGAAATTAAGGTTTATAAAAATTTATTATTCAACTGTCCATTTATTGTACATTTCCTATTTGCTTCTACATATTTGAGGGAGTGGTCATGGCGTGTACGGAAGGCCGTTCAGGTTCATGACGTGTTTATGATATTTCTGCTTAAAACAATTAAAACATAAATCATTTTTTGTTAAAGTTTCACCATAGGAAACAAGCTTGAAAAGCCAATTCAGAAATGCCTTTATTATACATTAACCTTAATAGAAAAACAGTGAACTTTTAAACAATTCGAAGGGAAAATTTCAATTAGTGAAATCCACATGCATAGTAAGTATTATTATGTAAATGATCTCAAATCTTAGCTATTCATAAAGTTATCCTGTTGTTCATAATTAATTCACATCTCGTCATATTGTTGGATTGAGTTTATAATTTTCAACTTTATCTTACAGGTACAAAGATTATAGAGATGAAATAAAATTACACGACTTCTATAATATTTTTATTCTGTTTTCTGTACTGTTAAATATTTAACCTATAATATATTTGAACAAATTAAAATTTATAAGAAACCTAATGATGAAAGTTGTCTTTTAATATTATAATAATTATAATATATAAAATATATGCTTCAGTACGATTTCTTCATGCAGATACAGCCACGAGTATAAAGTTTTCATGAATAGATTATTTCATATGAGTAGTTTGATTTGTCTCTAATAGTATTGAGGTATCTAATAAAATGTAATCCGGTTTATATTGCATTTTCTTGACATTCCATTGCTTGCTTATATTATATATCTATATCATATTCAATATGACAAAATAGGCTGTATATATAGTGTATACTATATATTTATAATATATATGAACTCTGTTAGTTGAAGATAATTTATATTCGTAGTATAAAGATGAAATAATAATTAATTATTTTATTAATAAATGTATTCAATGGTATTAATATTAGTAAATAAGAAGCGTGTTAAGTATTTCTAGCTTCTTTTTTTTCTATCTTAAACTATTTTAATATTTGAATGTATATTGTACAGATTTAAACTTTATTTATTTTATTACACGAGTGCAAAATGAATTTGTAAGATATTTCGGATTATAGAGGTGAAGTGAAATAGCAAAGTACATCTGCGCCACTTGGACGACACGATGTCTTAAATGAGAAATTTTAATGAATTCTTGCAATCTTTGGTTTTTCACAGAATCATAAATACAGGATATGGTACAAAATTTATAACTTTTTAAATTAAAGTATTATTAAAATTATATTAAATATTTTTACTCAACATAAATACAAAAATGCAGCCGTTGAACCTAAAAATCATTTTACCTACGGTTCCAAGCTAAGCCCACTGAAAAAACTCAGTGGATGTAATTTTTTTGGCTTCGTTAGATATAAATATTTAACTGATTCAAGTAAAATATAATTTAAACAAATAATACAAACAAAACGTAAACAAATATCTTATATTAAAATCAGCATCGGTGATAGAGCCATGGGAGAGCCGTTCTGAAGCATATGCTGACGCACTAATTGGGCCGGCTCGTCCGAAGTGATACCATGGGCTAACAGGATACTCAGCGTGAAATGGTAGTTGTATTTAAAATGGTTCTTCTACTGTGTGAGTGAGTAAGGATATCGAAGGCCCTTAAAAATGCCACTTAAGCGGCGTAAAAAGTCAGCAACACAAGCAATGCGCGGGCTATGGCGCAGTTGTCCGTGGGAGGCTTTATTTTCTTACCATATAGGAGAACCACCTGCTCCGTTGTCCGCTATACTATAAAAAATAGGTCAGTTATAAAATATTCAATAAATATAAAAATATGAAATTCATACATCATTCCCGTAAAAAAATAAAGATTTTACTTGGACACGTCAAACATAAATCCAGTAATACATGGAACCAAGGAACACTGTATGAATTATATTGTATCAATTTACTTTTGAGCGGCGTAAACTAGTTTTTTCGGAGTTGGAACAGATTATATCCCAGCCATTTTTGTCTCTGTCGTATCATTATGTATTCATTTAATTAAATATACCTTTTAATTAAATGTACATAATTTCTTTATATAAAACCGGTGGCACAACAGCAGGCTCACCTAGTTTAAGCGGTTCTCTGCCCATGGACACCCCTAGCACTTTTAGATCCATGTGTGCGTTGCCGATCTTTAAGGAATGTGTACGCTTTTACTTGAAAGTCGTATTGGTTTGAAAATACCCCTGCTGGCTTTCGTGAATTTTCGTGAAAGCTTCTTGCTTCTAGTATTTCTAAATCAGTGCAGTTCATTCTAGGAGCAGGTAATTAACAGAGAGGAAAATTTTAATGAAAATTATTATTGGGGTTCTAATGTTTGCCCTCGACAATGCTCATCTTTGTGTGTCTTTCATCATTCTGCTGGTTTTACTATTACCCGTTGATTTATGAAAAAGTCTTTCTCCTCGATTATCTATGTTAGAATGATATGGACCACCAGAATAGTTTTCGCGCCTTAAAAAATGCATAATAGACACAATCATTCTGCGACGGGGATTTATTCTAGGAAATATATCACTTATAAACTTTATTATTGGTATTAGGTTTCCATAAATTATTTATTTATTTATATTAAATAATTTGTAGACCTCTAAGAAAATGTCATGGAAAATATACGAGTTGAACTCGATTGACCTCAGTCAAAAGGCGTAAGCCTTTATCTCGATATTGGCCACATTTTGTCCCGATACGTGTATCGAGAATACAGAAATCACCTTAATTTCCGTTCCATGAAGACGCCGCGCCGCCATTTTGATATTTCATTGTAAATGATGCTTTGATGTCAGCCGATTCGGTATTTTGAGATTACATAATAAACGCCAAATGCGAAATATTTTGACAACAGCTGATTGAATGTTCGTGGGTATTATGTACTGAATTTAATACCCCTATAGAATGTCATAACTTTTTCAATCACAATTTTATACCTACCTACTTGTGATCTAAGGTTTTTAATAGTAATGTGAAAGAAGCATAAAGGTTTTTTGTTTGTAGTAGTAAATGTTAAAGACCATAAAATTTCAGTAAAATACACATAATAAACGCTAATTTTCTCAATACCAATAACAGACATATTTATTGACAATTTTATTGCACGGGAGATTCAGCATTTGATCCTTCAGATTCCTCTAACTACGTCTGACATTATTACAAGACAGGTTCAATTATACGTACAATGGCGGTACAGTATTTCGTAACTTTACATTTTACACATTTACAACAATAAAACTTTATATATTATATACATAAATATCTGATACTAAAATCACAAAACGTTAATCAATTCGAGACGTGATAGCAGATCAATAAGGCGTTCAATCATCTTTCTCAGGAAAGAATATAATACTCAGTTGAATATCTGAGCTTGGTGCAAAATGAAGTAAGGTTTATTCGGGATTTATGAAATCCATATTTATACATAAATCTTTTTACAATGGTTGATGAAGTACAGTTACAATGTTTTATTTCTTAATTTAATCGTACTTAGTTTAATTGTTTATCTTTATTTATTATTTATCCTTATTTAAATTTGTTATTTAATACTATTTATTTATAGATGTGTCACTATTATGTATGTATATCAAATTTGTTTGTCGGTAACACATGAGCATATTACTTACACATCAAGAATTGAAAAAAATATTACCTTCATTAATATATCTGACCTTATGTTTATACCCAATATAATAATTGTAAATGTAGAATACTCGTATATTCTACTTTGAGCGTAACTGTATTTTCCTATCGCGTATTACTTGTGCCGAAATCGAAAAATTATTAAAGAATTGAAATGACGCCGGCAAGCAAATCAAATTGGGGCGGAATCCCTCAAAATCCTGAATGAAAGGTGAGAATATTGCTCGTTGTCGTAATACGAAGATGGGAGGAATTTATTGCAATCCCTTTCGATATAACGCAAGTGCCTCTTTTCAAATAAGCCACTTTGTTATGATAAGCTTAGGATCGCATAGAAATTTCTTTGTGTATAACAAAACCATATTGGTGGCCATTAAATAGACAAAACAAATAATATTGAATCAGAATAGCATAATAAACTAGATTGGCTGATATACACAATATTAAAATAAGTCTAAACCAAAGGCGTGTATTTTATCTCTATTTATGCACCAAACGGTTTCAATAAGCAATATTAAAATGTTATAAACTATTCATACCAGTTTGCGTAAAGTTGCAAAAGTTTTATAGAAGCAAGTTAAATATAATATTGCAGTAACTGTACAAAAGAAATCCGATTATTGAAGCGATTTCAATAAAACTTTCGCCATTAAAGTTTCTGAATTATCCATGAATGATATAACTTGACGTATTGAGCCCCGAAACTTAAAAAGTGTACCATGAAGCGAGAGGCATCAGGTTCGATTTCCGGCCCAGACAATCATAATTTAATTTATAATTTGTTCGGTCTCTAGAAGGGCTTGATACTGGCCGGGCGAGTGTCTTAATACTATCGCACCAGTGAGAGAGCTAAGCTGACGCGTATGCTGACGCACTATTTGGGTCGGCTCGTCCGGAGTACTGGCTCACAACAAACTGTACTTGTAATGTGTTTCGCTGAGTGAATGAGGATATCAGAGGCCCATTAAAAAAATGCCGTTTGAGTGGCATACAAAGCCGGCAACACAACCAATGCGCGGCCTGCGCATTGGTTTCGCATTCATGAGCGGTGGTAGTCTCTTACCAAATAGGTGACCCACCTGCTCTGTTCTCCGGTATCGATTAAAATAAAAATAAAGAACGAGAGTTTAATATCAATCTTTGTCTTATGATCCATAGTCTCCTGGGTGGGCAAAGATTGGGCTTCTCAAGGCTGCATGTCTTACCGAACCTCTAACAATAAATAATATGCCTATTAAACCGTTTTGAACGCCACAAATTCTTCATCTCTGCGTTTTACGTTCCACAGCTTACTATGCAACAGACTGTGTGACAAATCCAGCCATATTCCCGCTTTATTAAATAAATATATACTTCGTATATCGAAAAATATCATTGTTTAAATTCTATTTCACCAGAGTTTGTTTATTCTATAGCGGACAATGGAAAGCAGTCTCTTATATGGTAAGAACACCGCCGCCCATGAACAACCGCGCCACAGTTTGCGCATTGGTTGTGCTGTCGGCTTTATAAGCTGCTTAAGCGGTACTTTTAGGGCCTCCGATATCCTCACTCACTCTGCGAAATACAGTACAAAAATCGTTCCACGTTGAGTATTATGTGAGCCCATGGTGTCAATTCGGACGAGCCGGCCAAATTAGTGCGTCAGCATAGCCTTCAGCGTGACTCTCTCACGGGTGATAGCTTCTAAAAATAGGCTTTGTAATGAAAATATTCAATGAATTTATTGCCATAACAAAATATAGCCTAAATTAATATCATACAACAGATGTAAGAATATATTCATGTTAATTATTTAAAAATAAGTATGTTATTGAATGTTGCGTTAATCTAATTTTGAGTCATCACGTCAGGCTTCAGTGAACGACACAGAATGACTAATTTTTTTTATTGAACTGTTATATAAAAATACTTGATTAACGATATTCACAAATATCAGAACTCATGATCCACGAGCGAGAGATTTCAAGTATAGTTTTTATTAAAGAAACGACTTTCTTATATCACTTACGACAATATATTCTATAAATAATGAAACTAGAGCATCACTAAGATATACTGTAATAAATTCACTTTTGTTAAACATTAATTTATCTTACAATTGCGATCAATAGATGTTTTATCCATGAATCACATCGCTCGACGAACCGACAACCGATGGGGAAGAAACGCATAGAGGCGTCCCGCCACGCGATTTAAAGACGATCGACGAAGATGGAAAGATGGCAACCGCTGGATCCAGATCACTCAAGATCGCAATAGATGGTTGTCTTTGGGGGAGGCCTATGTCCAGCAGTGGACTTGATAGGCTGAAGATGACGATAGAGTCAGCTGTCATCTATTTATTTTATTTGGCGGGCAATGGAACAGACGGGTCTTCTCTAACCGTGCTATAATCCGCGTTTTGGTTGTGTTGCCGGCTTTTAATGCCGCGTAAGCGGTATAACTGTATTTCCAAAGGCCTCTTATATCTTCATTTCTTCAGTGTAATACACTACTGGCAAGCTGTTTCACACTGGTATTCTGTGAGCCCGTGCTATTACTTCGGACTCTATGAGTGCTTTAAACTTCCACGCTTGGCACTCCCAACGGTAAGCATTAGTAACATACGGACGTGCTGAAGCAAAATATTTCTATAAATATTATTGAGTTTTTCTGATCTCGCCGGAGCCAAGTATAATAAAACTGGGTATTTCTCGGATTTGAAAACTTAAGTTATTTTTAAGTAAATTCAAAAAGAGTACTTTAGTGCTCAGGCAATATTGTTCTTATTACTAAAACTTTAAATATTTTTACTAAGTTTAAAGGCATGGAAATGAAAATAAACCCAATTACCTGTGCTTGAATATAATGCTCACTGGAACAGGCTCTGAAAGTCCTTTATCCCATTAAAACTTGTCTCCTTCAATTATAACCAAAGAGAGGCGCACAATTTTCAAACGAGTAAGTAATATAAATTAAGTGTACCTGCGATGTATCTAAAACTAATATTTTAAAATTTGAATGTTTAACGTCAAACAACCGGAAGTCATGTTAATAGTTGCCATAATGGATCAAACTGTAAATCTCTCCCGCTATAAACCTGTCAGTGTTGCCCACAATAGGAAATTAAATTGCCACCAGGATACACTGATCTCAGTCTATATTTAAAGTTAATAAATTCAATAAAAATGCCGGGATTATACAATAGAAAGGATGTTTAATATGATTTTAATGCTAAAAATAGAGGGTGTGGAATTTTAATTTATTATTAAGAGCAGCGATTAAGTTCTTGCTGGTAATAAATATTTAAAATTAGTATATTTGGTGAATTTCATCACTGTTATATATTGAGATGTTACTACAAGCTTTGAAACGTACTCTTAAAAAGCTAAAAATGAATTTAAATATGGTAATAGGCCTAAAATATTTTCAAAGATAGATTTGACACTGAAATGTAAACTAAAATAGTATAATAATCTGTTTAACAAACATGATGGAAAGTTTTGAAGTCGTTACGAATTCAACTGCGGAAAGATGTCGTGTAAACACATGCCGGTAGGTCGGCTAAGCTTTCACCAGTAATAAGACATTCTCAAGTCTAATATTTTTTATAGTATAACAGACAACGGAGCAGGTGGGTAATTGGTAAGAGAACGCCGCCCTTGAACAACCGGGCTACAGTCCGCGTATTGGTTATGTCTCCGGCTTTTTACGCAGCTTAAGCGGCTCTTTTTTAAGGGCTTCCGATATCCTCAATCACTCCGCGAAACAGTACAAGTACAGTTTCACGCTGAATATTCTGTGAGCCCGTGGTATCACTTCGGACGAGCCGGCCACATTTATGCCTCAACATATGCTTTAACATGGCTCAACGGGTGATATGATGTTATTTACACGTTATGATTTTGTTTGTAAAATACTTCGTAGTATTATGGTTACCATAATATACCAACGCCAGCCTTGAGTGAACTTTTGAACAAACTACGTGACACGATCTTCCTTTCACCTTTGCCTTGGGAATTTTGACTTTAAAGCAAAATCATAAGATTTGTTTTTGATTAACTTAGTTTAGCGACATCTTGGGGTGTATCATGGTAATGAGAACATTTTAAGAGCTAGATGTTTACTTGAATGTTTTCCTGAACTGTATTTAAAAATTAGTTTACTATCACTAATCACCGATAAGCTTTTCTAGGGAATGTTTAAGAATTTTAAGGAATGTATAAAAGTATAAGTTTAAGTTTAGTTCTATATTTTTATTCACAGATTTTTTTAATACAAGGGAAGCCGCAAGTCATTCCCAACGCAAGTATCTAATGATTACTTACTGAGAAGACTTCGCCGAAAACATTTTGTAAATGCTATTTATTTATTTACGATTATATTATAAATTTAATTGAGTATGAAGATTGTATAAATAATTTTTAACCATCATATCATATGCTGACGCACAAATTGGGCCGGCTCGTCCGAAGTGATACACGGGCTCACAGAATACTCAGCTTGAAACGGTACATGTACTGTGTTTCGCAGAGCGAGTGAGGATATCGGGGACCTTTAAAAAAGGAGGCCTTTTGAAAAGCCGGCAACACATCCAATGCACGGACTGTTGCGTGGTTGTCCATGGGCGGCGGTGTTCTCTTACCAGATAGGAGACCCACCTGCTCCGTTGTCTGCGTTTTTGTGCATTGTTGTATGTTGCATGTGGTTTTTGCATTTTTATGACATATAATTAATTAACTTTATTAACATGTAAAACTTTTGGGATATATTAGTAGGCCAAATGGGTTGTAATAATCCTTTTTTGATCCACGAGCGTTGAGTTGAGAGTAGGGTTGATTCAATTCAGTCCCTTCACAAGCACGGCAGAAATGTACAACGCAAGCATTGCTAACCGCGAATCTTACCATCGTGATTACACTACGCACTTTAAATTACAGTGAACTATTTAATAATAATTTCTAATAATAATTTTTAATATCACTAAAACTGTACACTAATTTAATAAAAAGCTCCCATTACATTTTTTTGTTGTTTTCTAATAAAGGTTTATCAAATAAAGAACTTTATTTAAGATCTATGTTACAAAATCCCATAATAAAATATGCAATATCTATTACAATTTACAATGGTCGTATTTATTTTATTGTTACGTAAGCCAAGCGTTACATATTAAAAATAAATATTCAAATTAAAGCTCTTGAGGCGTATGGAGTATACGTAATCCAGTGTACCCAGCGAGTTGATCCGACAGCTGTCTCTCAAGATAGTGAAACCGCGACGGAATGCACTTTAACATAGGATTGAACCTATCACTGCCTGCCAGCCTCGCTGTTTTCGAGCTAAGCGATATCCAGGTAGTATGTGTCTTCCATTACCGTACATTATATTTTCACACGTGTTCCAAATTTAAAATAGATCGATAATACTAATATTATAAAGAGGAAATATGTTTGTTTGAAATAAATTCACTCCAAAATAATTATGGATTTGAACAATTATTTTATCGTTGAGAAGCTACAATGTCTCCAGGATGTTATATTTTTTTATAGTATAGCGGACAACGGAGCATGTGGGTCTCCTATATGGTAAGAGAACGTCCTATATGAGTTGCCGACCCAAGAAAGCCCTGCCACAGTCCGCGCATTGGTTGTGTACCGGCTTGTAACGCCAATTAAGCGACATTTTTGAGGGCCTCCGATATCCTCACTCACTCTGCGAAACACAGTACAAGTACCGTTTCACGCTGAGTATTCTGTGAGCCCATGGTATCACTTCGGACGTGCCGGCCCAATTAAATTGTTTCAGTATGGCTCTGAATAAATTATATTATAATTGTCCGGACCGGGATTCGAACCCGATACCTTGCACTTCATGGTACATTTTTAAAACCATCAAGCTACGTGGCTCTCAAAATTTTTACCTTAGTATTAGTATGGATAATGTATATTGGAATACAATTTATATATATATATATATATAACCATTTTTTGTTGTACTTAAAAGATTGATTCGGTATTTGTACATAAAATGTGTTTCATGTTAGTGATCGATATTTCGATAGTAATTAATATCATTATTATATACTGAGTTTAGAGAAAGCTACTTTCGCATCTCTTAATGTTTATTTATGCAAAATATATACAATATATATACAAAGTATATATTAAAAACATGTTTTATCACAAATACAATAGGGAAAGAATAACAAACAATTATTATTCGTCTGCCAATTGTTTTTTTATTATAATCCATGAGTCACCGTTCGCAAACATGATAACAGGATATCTCATACGATAGATACGAAATTATTTCCGAACGTGACGAAACTCATTGCTATATAAAGCCGCATTCTGAACTTGAAGCCTCAGTATTACCTTCAACATTGCAAGAATGCGTTGTCATTTTTTATCTCCTCACGGTCCCGGTGGCCACGGACCTCATGGGCATGAAGAACATGGACCTGGTCCACATGGGCATGGACCACTTAAATATGGCTGTCACCGACGCCATGGACACGATCATCATGCACATGGATACAGAAATCATCCTTACGGGCCTCATGGACTCGGTCATTTTGGACATGGACATAATCATCCTTGCGGGCCTCATGGGCACGGCCACCATGGGCATGGACATAAAAAACATGGTCATCATGGCCATGGATATCACGGACACGGCCCTCATGGCCATGGACATCACGGACTCGGCCCTCATGGCCATGGACATCACGGACACGGCCCTCATGGCCATGGGCCGCATGTGCATGGAAATGGATTCCCCGGTGACGCACCAAACGACAGCCTTCATGGTCCAGTCTGCCATGGCAAGCGTTTTGGAGGTGGCCGCCATGGGCATCCCGGACTCAACAATGAAAAACAGGGACATAGATTCGACTTCTTAGCTCCGCGTGGACCCTGTGCTCGCTTGAGACATGGAAGTCAAAAAACTTGTTGTTTTGAAAAAAAGAACAATAGCCTGAACTGTGGGGTCTTTGTCCAACGGCCGAGATCTGTATAAGATGTTCTAACAAGACACGAAAATATTGGAAAAAAGAAATTAAACGAACATGAGTGCAAATTGGGCGCATCTAAAAAAATATACAAATCCGGATCAAAGACGGTTCAACCGGATTTACTCAGAAGATAAAATAAGTAAGAATTTTTGTTAGCCCACGGTGAAATTGTATATTTAAACCTGTATTATGTGCTTCTAAATAAATGTATTAAAAAAATTTTGTTTTTTAATTCTAATTTTAATTTTTATTCAATTTACAAAAATTTCTTTTTTAATTGTCTTACTTTAAAATTATAACGTATGTAATT